>BPLR01004462.1:0-56152 GCA_021605095.1 Caerostris extrusa | reverse complement strand
TTACGTATTGCTGTAATATATTGTGTACCATTGTACAATTTTTTTGTTACAGTAATATTTGACTAACAGTAGAATTCTGTTTAATAAATTTGAATTTAAGATAATAAATTTTTTATTCGAAATGCATTGTTTCTTGAACTGATTAATTTCTTAATTTAAAATTTTGAGTGGTGTAACATCGGTGAGCAACATGTATCACATATGTATCCCCATTATCAAAACTCAGTACTAATTACTTTTAAATGAATAATGTTAAATTAAGTTTAAAACCGAAAAATCAAAATATTTTTTTCGAAGTGTTCCTAAATTTGACTTAAAAACTTAGATCTAATAAAATTTATGACCATACTTGCCATATACACAGTCCAGTCACATAAAAGTGACCACCTGTCAAACAGAATATACACTCTTGTATATTCTGGCTTTATAGAAGTAGATGTGGTGTAAGTGGTATTTAAGTGGTATTAAGTGAATTCTTTTATATACACCCACTGCAATGTGCTGCCACCTGCCTTTTGTGATTAGTTATTTCACATTGACGTCGAAAAAGGTGGTGGTCACATTGCTGTGACTGGACTGTGTATTTACGAATATACGCCGATCCGTGTATAAGCAGAGAGCAATTTTTTTTTTTTAAGAAAACTTATAAAGTTCAAAAAACCCATATAAGCCAAAAATGAAAAAAAAAGTAAAATTTATCATAATATTCTGTTGTTATTTCTGGTGCACGTTTTGGTACTTTTCTGTTAACTGGCAGAAAATTTAACCAATATCAAATTTTTCGTTTTGACAGCAATGCAACAAATCATTAATATAAACAATTTCGAAATAAAACCAACTCATTTTTATAAAATTAATCTCTTAATTACTTAATCTCTTATTCTTAAATTTATTTTTCGTATACTTAAGAAACATAAATTAAAACATTATACTATGCAATATTTAGCGATTTATTGCTTGCAGGCCTCCTAACGGAACAGGTAACTACGTTTATTGCAAGATAAGCAAAACTGTATATAACCGGAGACCCAATACTTAACCATTAGAAAAAGTTGTAAAAATGATCGACTTATACATGGAAATATGCGGTAATTTATCAATTATAATCATATTTAAATTTTGAAAAACTTTATATTCATAATACATTTTAAATTAGAAATTACTAATTTGCACTCAAAATCCATACTCAGATTGTGATATTAATCTCATTGTCATGCGTTTAAGTGCACGTATTCTCTCATTAATACTGATTGTGGTGCTGGCAATTAATTCATTGTTGTAATTGTGATTTTGTAAACTTTTTACAGTTTCTATATTCAGTTTTCCTGAACTTTCTAATAACCGTTAAAATATTAAAAAAAAATATATTGTAAGTTCCTATGTTGTACGATTTGTACACCGAGCTTGGTGACGATAAATAAAAATAAAATTTTTGATTTAGCAATGTTCATGTTTCTATTCGTGAAAAAAAAAAAAATACATTAATTTATGGTGACTGAGTTTTTTTTTCTTTAATATAAAAATACTTGGAACAAATTGTTGAAAAGTTTAAGAAACTAGTAGGAAATCATTTGGTATTGAATGTATTGATAAGATAAAAGGCTTTAAATGGTTTTCAATATTTATTAAAATATTTCCTTTCTTTTGAAATAAATGAATTTGAATAATGTCGTATGCGTTTTTTGAAAATCTGCAATATATTAGGAATACTACTGTACCAAAAGGAAGACCAATTATTTTTTTTCAAAAATTCTTTATTTATTCTTCGAAATTTATTTCATCGCCTTCAAAGTAATCCCTCCGGACACAATGCACTTATGCCAACATTTTTTCCAATCCTCAATGCATGCCAAAAAGTCAAAAAGATGGTATTCAAAGCTCGCGGCGATTCACGATGAATCTCTTCAATCGACTCAAAACGGTGTCCTCGGAGTGGTCTTTTGAGTTTATGAAATAGCCAGAAGCCATATAGTGTGAATACGGTGATTGTGGAACGATATAGTTTTTGATTTTGGAGAAAAATCACGAAGAATCAATGCAGTGTGAGCTGGCGCATTCAGTGTTTTTGGTAGCAATCGACATTTGACGCGTTTGAGGCCCAAAATAGAATTTACCGATCCTTTGAAATTTCAACATCATCAGCAAGTTCTCCTAATTGTATATCGACGGTTTGTCAGTCGCAAATCTTTAATTTTTGGACTTGAGCCTCGTTGGTTGAGGTTGATGATCGACCAGAGGGCTTTTCGTCTTCAACGCGTTTTCTGCCATCTTTGAACTGTTTACACCACTTCTAAACATTTTTTCCAGGTTTAGGAATGCTCATTTAATGCCTTCTGCAGCATTCTATACGTTTCCGCAAAACAAAATTTAATGCAAGTTCTTTGCTTAATTGATTCATTCATTTCAAAAATCGCCGAAATCTGTTTCAGCATCTCACAAAGCCAAGCGTAACTCAAACTCTAATGCATATTTTGACGTTAAATTTCACACAGATGTCAAGGACAGTACCGGCAACCTAAACTGAATTTCCATAAGCCCCGGAATTTTAAATTAAAAATTGGTCTTACTTTTTTGGCACAGTAGTGTATATATCCCTATCAATATCTGTCAAATTTTTGAATAAACAATTCAAAAGACAGATGATATAAAGATTAAGAGAAAAATCTGTTTTCTGAGTATACATAGATTGTTTTCATGGAATAAAAAGCATCTTGCACCAGTTGCCAGTCAAATTGTTGAATAAACAAACAAAAAAAAACAGGTGGTATAAAAAAATACAAAAGGGTAATACAATGATTTCATGACAGAAGGCCATACCAATGGAATTTTTAATCATTTGTAAAAAATAAAAAACCGTTTTTGAGTTATACTAGAGTGTTTTCATGGAATAAGAAAACCTCTTCCACAAGTATATTATTTTGAGTTTTAATAAATTAATATTTAAATGAATATTACAAAATTTTGAATATTTGCAAAAATATCATCATAGGAGTTATTTATGTAAAATTTATCCAGAAACAATGCTCATTTTATGAAAGATTACGAAACTTATATTTATGCTAAAGCAATTTTTTTTTCTAAGTTATACTTATTATAATATGATAAAGGAATTATGTCGTGCTACATAAAATTTCTTTTTAAAAGTTAGGTTATTCAGTTATTATTTTTATATATTACTTATTATTTTTAAAATTCATATAATATGTGTTTTTAAACTGAATAATATGATGGATTAAGGAATTAATTATTTTCTTTAACCATCTTTTGAGGTACTGCTAGACACATATTGAAACAAATACTAGTAAAAATTACCTCCATGATATGAACACAGTACATGTGAGTTAAAATTTGAAAAAAAGAAGGGTAATTAAATTATTTGAAAAAAAGCATTTCAGAATTCTATGAAAAATAACAATAATAAACTAAATGAATACCACCTACAGAAAGTGTTTACAAAAATTTTTACACTATGGCAAATTCTGAGTGAAGTATCATCAAATTTAACCAGATTAAATGGTTTCTGCAAATCAAAAACGTTATCAACCAATGAAAATGTAGAGAAAAAAATATGACAGATCCAGCCTTAGAAAAGAAAAAAAATGGTACACACCAGTAAACCTGAAAAATTTCTTTAAGAAGTATATAAAATCAGTGGATAATTTATTATTACATATCATAATAATTTATTTATAAAATTATATTTAATTTCCTGTATATTTTAGAGAATAAATACAGTTCATATTTTACTAAAGATTTTAACTTGGGAATCATAATCATTTCACGTTTTTTGTTTGTAAATCTTTGTGCTCGATTTTGCCCTACTTTAAAATTTTAATTTAAACGTTGTAGACTTTCTAATAAAATATTTTGAAACTCATCATGATTAAGATATAAAATATAACCCATGTAATTTTACTCAAACCTACGTCAACCATAAATCCAACTACGGATCAGGAGATTCTCTGTTCGAATCCTGGCTGGCTCGACACATTCGCATTTAGTCTTTGTTTACTCTTAAATTATTGTAAGAACTATAGTTCCAATACACCTTGACCTCATTTAAATATTACAGTTTAAAAACACTAAAAAACATGCTTTTAGAGTTAATCAAACTAAAAAGTAAAATTAAATTAATAGTTTAAAAAACACGCTTTTTTGTTAATCAAATTAAAAAGTAAAAAATAATTGTTAACATAAGAATAAAATTGCTTGTATGTCACTGTTCTAAAAGCGTGGGGTGCTTTTGTAGACATTTTTAAACTAACTCTGCATTTCGGAATGATGAAACTCGATTGATATCGTGCACCATTTAAAATGATTCTTTTCTCGTCAGAATTTTATTCTTATGTTAACAATTATTTTTTTACTTTGATTAACTATGTAGTTTTAAATTATACTTTTTGAATGGAAATCTGATTTCAATAAAATTATTCTGTCTAAAAAAACCTTAACATAAAATATTAATTTTTTCTCATCAACCAATCCACTGTACGATCTTCAGAAACAAACAGTAACTTAAATTAAGGCGAATTATCAATTTTCATATTACAAATGTTTGTTTTTCTGATTTTATAAATCTATAACCATTTAAAATATCTTTCTTGAATCTTATTTCTGATGAATTCCTACTTCTAAATAATTAAGGCAAAAAAAAAAATGATGAACTAAATCTTTCTTTTCAAAAATTGTTTGCTGATTAAAAATATACAAGATTCTTTTCTTTTAAGTCAAAAATTTAATAGATACAAAATTATGTCAATGTTAACAGTTTTCAATGTTAATGTTAACAGTTCAATGTTAATGTTAACAGTTAATGTTAACAGTTGTCAATCAGTTCATGCAATTGCATCATATATCTAAATAATTACATTTACTACTTTTCCTTGGGTAACTAAACCATAAATCTCTACATAAAATATGAAAAATATACAGCATTTCTAAATATATTTTTAATGCAACTTATTAGTTCAATGGTCTTTTTTTTGCTAGATATTAGAGATAATTTCAACCAAAAACAATCAATTTCTTCATAATTTACACTAGTATCTAAAACTCATCATTTTTATATTCAAAAGTTCTCAAATAAGTAATGTTTGAATTCCCATTCTTCAACTGAAAATCTTCAACAATCATTTGAAAAACAGGATCTAAATGTTATGTTAAGGTTTTCTGTAATAAGAACATTTACCCTTTACTTAACTTACGATTATTAAAAAGTAACATGCTAATAAATTTTGTAAACATTGAAAGAAAAGCTTGTTTTTAATTAAACGCTGAAGTGATATCTATCGACGTATTTACTTTCATACTAGTTTAGAAAAATACCATATGGATAGATTGTTTAGCACATATTATTTTCTACGTGTAATTTAAACGTAATTAAATGTCTGCCTTATAATGCAACATAAAGGATTTAGCAGAATATTGGTAAAAAGATAATTATTCAACATCTAAACCAGCAGCAACAACCAACAACAACACCAACAAGAAACAACCAGCTAAACGTCTTGAAAAATTTTAAGTTTGTTGTATTAATATGTACAGCATGCATAAGTTAGCTGTATTAATATGTACAGCATGCATAAGTTAGCTGTATTAATATGTACAGCATGCATAAGTTAGCGGTATTAATATGTACAACATACATAAGTTAGCTGTATTGATACGTACAGCATACATAAGTTAGCTGTATTAATACGTGCAGCATACATAAGTAAGCTGTATTAATATGTACAGCATACATAAGATAGCTGTATTAATATGTATTAGTAAGTTTCTCTTTAATTCTGGAGCTTAGGAGGAGCGAAAGGCAACAAAATAAGGCAGACTCAAATTATTATAATGAAAAATTAAATTTTTATTAATTATTTTGAAATGTCATGATAAACTGAGATATCAACAAATACAATACATTCTAGACGAATTTTTAAATTGTATTGGATGTTAAATGCAATTAAAAATTGTATTAAATAATTACTTGAAAACTCATAGCATCATTAATATTATGATGATCATAAATTTCACTATTGTTTGCTAAATAAATGCCAACTGCCAGCGGCCATACCATTGTGAATATTTAGATCACCGAAGTCAAGCATCATTGGGCCCGGTCAGTACTTGTGTGGGTGATCACCTCGAACACCGCGTTTTTGGCATTCACAAATTTGGAACCTGAATGACCGAGTGTCTGGCGCTCGGTGCTACAGGTTTCGCGTTCGAATCCCGGCGATGCCATGGATTTTTGTAGTGGTTCGAATCCGCTTTAAGCCGTATTCCCGGTCTCCTATGACTGCAAGAGCGTCACAGAGCCAGTCAGACTTCTACCTATCCATCAAACAAAGCTGTTTCCTTCCCCTTCAATCATGAGTACGTATGTATGGGCTCGTGGGCTTGGCCAGCCAAGTGGGATAAGAAACAACAACAACAAATAAATGCCCCTTTTGGAAAGTTGTTTATTGAGAAATGGTTTTCTTTATTAACCTTTGATAACTTTTAAAACATGATAATCGTCAATTTCTTGAACAACGTTAAAACATCCGCATTCAAAAAATTATTTTCCAGTTTTCTAAATTTTAATGCAACCAAAGTTTGATAGTATCCAGTAATTAGAATACAAATGATAAACTTTGAAATTCTAAAATATCAATGAAATGACATAAAATTAAACAAAATTTTAATTTTCTTAAAATCTTACATTAGTAACATCAATAAACAATATAAACTAAAAAATGAAATATAGGCAAGTAGGTATTTGCATCATGTAAGAACGTTAATTATAAAGAATGTTTGCTCACTATATCCATGATAATTTTTGTGCTGCCATTCTCGTTTGACGAACACCAGTAATCCTTTGTTTGGGAATTTTCTTTCAAAATATTTGATGGATGATGCAAAATTTTTTTTCCTCATATTGTGAGCAATTCTTACACCATTTTTCACCGAATTTTATTTCTGCATCAAAGAAGGATAACCCCACAGAAAGAAGTATTCATCGTAGACGAAAAGCAAGAAAAGAAAAGTTTTTTTTTTTAATGATTTCTAGCAGAGATGTCAAATCATTTAGTTTCCTTTAGATATACTTTAAGGGAAAAAAAAAAAACTTGTTTCTAGCAGAAAATGAATTCTGTTGCAGTTAGTAAGTAAGGTATAATTTATGATGTGTTGTTCGATTTTTTACTGTTTCCTATAGTGGATAATAATCTGGATTGTTTTGGGGTTTTTTTTTTTTTTTTTTTTAGTTTTTTGAACTATTGAGAAGATTAAGTATTTTGACAACAGAAAAAAAAAGAAAAAATCTATATATTAAAGATCTATATTAGTCTATATGTCTAAGATAAATTTAGAAAAAAGGGGCAGATAATTTTAAGAATATGAAATACATAATAATCAATATTTTGAGGAAGCTCTACTATTCGTAAAATAAGTGGATTAGTTAGCCCCGATTTAGAATTAACAAAAATTTTTAATTGGTTTTTTTAAACTCGAATCTGCAAAATTAATTAGATAAAAGTAAAGCGGAATGTGCTAAATTAAGCAAATTTTACCAATAATGAAATTCATAAAGAGTGCAACAGGGATATAAACATAAGTTGCTAGAAAATAATTTTAAATTAAAATAATGCACTAATGTTTTTTTTTAAATCGTCGTATTCTAAAAATCAGAACTTGTTGGCTTAAAATATAATTCCATTAAAATTATGTCTAGAATTGATGGCTGAAAAATGTTAGAGAAAAACATTTTTAAAATTATATGTCGTTATCGAATTATTGCTTGAAATGTAGTAGTAGTAAGGATCCACCATGACGTCCTGAAACAAACTATATAGCCAACGAAAGAGTTCAAATTTGATAGGTCTTTCTTTCAACGAAGGGTTGATCCTTATTAAATTCCTTCTATTAGCTCATACTCTCCCTACATATATCTTGTTCAAATTTTCAATCTTTAATAAAATACTTTTTATTCATCCACTCAAGTTGAAATACATGTTTTTTTTTGAACTTGTAGTGGATGACACTTGATGTTAATACAGTTTTTCCAAATATTAATTCATTCATTAAATTTAATTAATTAATTTTAGTTTTTTTTTTAGATTTAAGTTGAACGTTTCTACCAATAGATAGCGCCAGATAAACTTTAAAAAAATGAAAATTATTTATAAAGGACTTCCTGCAATATAGCGAGAGAAAAAAAAAAAGAGGAAATGACTTTAATTTTTTTTTATATTACTTGTTTTAGACTGGTATTTGCACGCTTTTCTTACCCGCCATTAGTTCGACCTTGAAATCGAGGATTGGAGAGAGAGAGCGAGAAAAAGAAGTGGTCAGTCGAGTGAAGAGTTCCAGGCAGTACGGAGGATATGAAGACCCTTAAACGAACTTTTAAGATGATTTTGAAAATATTTGCTATATAATTTTGTTTTGTGTTGTAGTTGTGCAGTATTTTTCTTTTCAATTTTAAATAAATATGACAGCCAAACATCTTGTTATTATTTTAATAAAATAATCCATTTTCTTCAAGAAACAACCCTGAATAGAGATCACACCCATACCCTGCCCTAAATGAAACTGTAGTTTAATTCATGTCTACAGCACATCTACACAGTTTCGAATAATAAATTATAGTAATAATTGAAAGTTTATGTTAAATTTAGAACAAGCCTATTTCAGTAATTATAAAGGTGATGTTGATTAAGGTAATTTTGATGTTTGAGCTTCTGCCCGTTCATCTAGAGCATTCAAAACAATGAGAAATTTTTTATTTATGATCATGACATTACTGATAAAGGTAAAAAGAAAATATTGTAAAAATTGAAAATTTTTTATTTGATTTTCAATTATTTGAAATACTATCATTATTATACTATTATTATTTGATATTTTAAATAAATAAATTTCTGTGTACTTTATAAATTTATTTTTGTATAGTTAAAAAGTTTTTTGTTATGTGTTGGATATTTTCTTAATGTACCTACAACAGTATCAATATGTGTGTTATAAGATACCAATATTTAATATGAATTTTTGTGTTATTCAATTCCTTCTATTAGCTCACACTCTCCCTCTATATATATCTTGTTCAAATTTTCAGTCGTTAATAAAATACTTTTTTATTTATCCACACAAGTTCAAATACATTTTTTTTAACTTGTAGTGCAGGACACACTTGATGTTAATATAGTTTTTCAAATATTAATTCATTTAATTAAATTTAATTAATTAATTTTAGGTTTTTTTTAGATTTAAGTTGCATTTATCTACCAATAGATGGCGCCAGATAAACTTAAAAAATGAATGACAATTATTTATAAAGGACTTTCTGCAATATAGTGGAAAAAAAGTAGGAATTGACTTTAATTTTTTTTTTATATATTACTTGTTTTTATTTATCTTCTATGTATAAAGGGTATTATTAAACAACACTTCATTAATTTTCTACTGCGAATGTTATGATGTTTTTTTTTTATCCCAATATTTTTCACCAGAAACACAATCAAATTGTTTATTTTACGCGTAGAGGATATTGTTGCCGTTTTTGTTCTTGAAAATAGTCTTTCTAGGTCATCCTCCTTCAATTCTGCTATATTTTGAATTTTGTATTGATATGTTGTTTTTAATATTTCTTACATTATATCCTTATATACATGAGTGTGTGTGTGTATATGTGTGTAAAAATATAATACAAAAACAGTTCCTTCGTTTTTAATATTCAATTCCTTCTATTAGCTCACACTCTCCCTATATATATCTTGTTCAAATTTTCAATCGTTAATAAAATATTTTTTATTCATCCACTCAAGTTCAAATACATTTTTTTTAACTTGTAGTGGATGACACTTGATGTTAATACAGTTTTTCAAATATTAATTCATTAATTAAATTTAATTAATTAATTCTTTTGTTTTTTTTACATTTAAGTTGCATGATAGATGGCGCCAGATGTGAAGCAAAATTTCAACTTTATTTGTAAAGGACTTTTCTGCAATATACTGAAAAAAGTAGGAATTGACTTGAAATTTTTTTTTTTATATTTCTTGTTTCTGTTCATTTGTAATAATGCAAACAGTCTTATTCTATATTTTAATTAAATACTATATTATCTAAAATAGATTTAATTTTAGTGGTATGTTAATTTGTTTTTAAATCAGTTTATTTGTAAAAATATAAACTAATATTTGAATTTTTATTTTTGATGATTTCAAAGCTTTCTTTGCACCTTAACAAATTAATTTTTTTAAGTTTTATTATCCATTGTAATTTTAATACAATCTAATGTAAATTAAATGTTTTTTTTTCAGAAAAAATGTTTCGATTAATTTTTTTTTAAATATTGATGTATTTGCATATCAAGAAAAGGTTTCCAATACAAGAAATTTCTTGTCTATCACATAAACAAGACTTGAACTATCTGACAAATAAACTGAAATATTATTAAGAACGACTTATATTGCAACCTCAAATAATTTTTTAGTGTATTGGAAAACTTTATACGCTAATAATTTCCATAATTGCAGAAATCTTGTTAAATAAATCAAATTCTTTACTAAAGTCATCAAAATACGTTACAATCTATCATTCAAAATAGCTGCTTTTAGCAGGGTATATTGATTGTATTGATAATAGGATTAAATAATCAGAATTGATAATAGGGACTATTGGTAATATTGTATTAATTGTATAATAGGGTTAAAAGTCAGAATTGATAATAGGTACCATTGATAATATTGTATTTATTATATAATAGGTTAAAATATTACATATTGATTATATTGATAATAGGGTTAAAAAAATCAAAATTATTTATCGCATTTTTTCCAAAAATAATGTACAGTTCAATCTATTAAATATTTTAAATAATTCAGATCGAAATGAAGAAAAATTTATATTGTTATAAAGAAAATAGAAGTTATAGAAAATTTTATCATATATTTCGTCACATTAAAAAAATTTAAGATTATTGAGAAGTTTGCTTAAGTTTTTCTTAAGTTTTGAATATAATTTTAATTTATAATTCTATAAGATATTTCGCCATACTATAAATTTACTTTAAATATTTAATTTTTACGAAAAAGAACCTTACAAAAAATGTTGAATGCATTTTTTTTTTTAACATATCTTCTAAAAATCGATGAACTAAAAAAAAAAATCATACCACTACATATTAAAAAAAAACAACAGAAAAGAAAAATATATTATTTCTAATAAAGCACGAACTAGGCTTTCTCGAAAACTTTTCTGAAAGCTTTAAAAACGTCAAGTCCAACTTATGTATTTATAGATATCTATTCTTTAATTTGATGGTATTGACGAAAAACAATTCGTTTGCAAAAAGTTATTTTAGTTTGATATTAAGAGCCAAAAGCAGTTTCTTTAAAATGCAGATACTATGTCATGCGTTCTTGCTGAAGACTTTAAAATTTAATCCTTTTATTGTGTTTTTACTTTAATTTTTCTCAAACCGAAAGAGTCCGAGAAATGGCGTACCCCATAACAGGATTATGGAATCTCTTTTTTAGATTTTGAAGGAAATTCTGATATTGAAAAGTTTCCAGGATTTAAAAAGAAAATATGTGATTTTCGTTTTTTTTTTTTTTTTTTTTTTTAAATACATTTTTTTGCACCTATTTTCAATTGTTACAAAAAAAAAAAAATAAAATATTGCATTTGAGAAATATTGCTTAAATGAAGAGAAATATTTGCTTTTGAAATAATAAATAATTTCCAGCATTTTTCATGGTCCTGGAAATTTCATAATCATTTATTAAAATATTTATAAATATCTTAAATAGATAATTGTGAAATTTTTTTAATATTTTGAAAGTTTTCCTGATTAATTAATTAATTAAATCAATTGAGCAATGGTTTTAATTGTCTTTATGTGAATCGTACGGAGCCATGATCAAAATTATATTTTAAGACACAAAAATAATAATCACAATTAACAATAATGTTAAAAAATAATTTTTATAAATATAAAAACAATTCGTTTGCAAAAAGTCCCACATATATATATATATTAAATAATCCAGATATTTTTCATCTACTATATACTGAATATTTTTTACTCATATTTTTCCCTGGATTCACATTTAACTGTTATGTATTATTTAGTGGAAAAGTCGAAAAAAATCAGCATTATTTCCTGTCTAAACAAAAATCTTATTTTCTGCCTGGTACCCTCTAGTAGCATGATCACTTCGTCCATAATCTTAAAATTTTTCTTGATATTAAAATGATATCTTTTGAACTTATACGATAGTATTTTTTTTTTTAAATATATTATTTCATGTTTCTAATGTTGCTGCTTCAAATGGTTATATTGTATTTTACTATCTAAAATCATTTTATTTAGAAATAGTTATTTAGAATTAAATTTTCTTTGTAATATACCACACGATAATTTGCACATATTTTTTTCTAATAAAATTTACTAAACCACAAAATGTGTTACTTTAAGTATCCAGATCAATCCTGGTAGTATATTTATGTATTTATAGGCACATTAAATATTAATAAACTTGATAAACATTGTTAAAAACTGCAAATTTAACTGCTAAAATTTCCGCAGCAAAAACTGCTGAGACTAAATGAGAACATTTAATTGTAATTACAAGGAAGCATGTTTTTTATGATAGTCCTCTAATCAATATCGATTTTCTTAGCTTTGCAAATATTGAAAATTTCACAGAATCATTGAAAATAACGAGGTTATTTTTTTTTTATATAAAGCACCGAGTCTCACTGAACCAAACCCATATATTTTTGGTTGAGAATCGATGCAAATGATTTAACTATTTAAATAGGCAACTTATGCAAATTTATAATATTTAAAATTAAAAAATTTTAATTTTTGCTATCAGTATATTTTATAAATTTTAATGAAGTAATTTATAAATTTTTTTAATTGAAAAAACTACTTCTGATTAAGTTAACAAAATTAACTTTTATTAAATAGTTTTTAAAAGAATCATATTTTGGGGAAAATGTTGTTCTATATATCCATTAATACATTAATATTTTTACGGATTAATACAAAAATTTCATACAAACGGATTTAAAGAGGATATTCAGCAAATAAAAAAATATGGTGTAATAATATATAAAATATGTTTTAAAATATGAAAAAATAATACATTTTTGATAAAATGTTAAAATAAATTTGATCAATTATTTAAACAAACTAAATTCATTACTTTAAAAATCGACAAAATTTATTTACATCATCACGTCTTTGAATAACCTTACAGTAGTATAATAATATTTGCATTCAAAAGATATAAGTGACTTATCAATTTTAGAACACTTAAGTACCTAAAGCTTTCATAGTTAATGAAAACCTATAAATAAAGCATTATCTTGCTTGCGAATAGAATCAGAGTACATTATGTAGGGGTGGGCCATAAAAAGTGAATAAATTATATTGTAAGAAATTTACTTTGTATTCAATAGTTGAAAGCCATTTCAAACTCAATGAAAAGTATAGAAACATATTTCTTACCATGTCAGAATTTTTCAATTTCAATATTATTTTTAATTTGTGGTATTTTTATGAAAACCAATAAAAAATGAAGAGAAGATTACTGGAATATATTATTTTCTTTATTCTGTTTTTTTTTTTTTCTTACTTTTAGAAAAAAACTAGACATAAATATTTATTGCATTTAAAATCAAAATGACTGAAATTTCAATTAAAACCTTTTACAAAAAATATTTGTTATTTTGTTTATTTGTAAAGAAGCTATTACCATAAATTAATGTTTGTAAAATACTTTTTAAGTGAACAATGTTTGAACTAGCTTTTAAATTTAACAAAATATTCAACATAAAATAATTGAAAATATTTTAATTAATTTTAGTTTTTTTACTTATGTTTTAAATTTTGAATAAATATTTTTTTTTTTATTTTAATTTCGATCGTTCCAAGCAATTGAAACTCTAAACCATTAATATATTATTTTACTCTGCCTTAAACAAGTAATGTAAAAAAAAAAAAAAAAAATTTAAGTCAATTCCTACTTTTTATTCCACTATATTGCAGAAAGTTCTTTATAAATAATTTTCATTCATTTTTTTAAGTTTATCTGGTGCCATCTATTAACTTAAATCTAAAAAAACTATAATTAATTAAATTTAATTACTGAATTAATATTTGAAATACTGTATTAACATCAAGTGCCATCCACTACAAGTTGAAAAAAATGCATTTGAACTTGAGTGGATGAATAAAAAAGTATTTTATGAACGACTGAAAATTTGAACAAGATATATATAGGGAGAGGGGAGCTAATAGAAGGATATGAAAAAGAATAAAATTACTAAATAATTAATCGTTAATAATTCCCCTTTCTAAAAATTTTAAAGAAATTGTTTGGATAGTTTGGAAAAGAGATTTTTATTTAAAACCATTTTTTATTAAACAGAAATCATTAAAGAAATTCCTTTTATTTTCATTATTTAGAAATAAATAATAAAAAACAATAAAGAAATTTCGTCTTTTCTTTCTACTCCTACATTTAACCGACCAGTACTTAACCGTACTATTTTAAATCGAAGTTCATTAGTTAATATGGGACAATTAAAAACAAGTAGTGATCTTCATTATTAGCTATTTGGGGTCATTGTCTTAGAAAATTTAAGATCCCTACAAAAAAAAAAAATTATTTAATTTTATTGGGTGATCTTATAAATTATTTTAGCCATTCATTGCTCCCTCAATCACAGAAGGAGGATTCATGATCTTATTGACTCTAAATGGTATAATTACGATAAAATAATAAAAAATGAGTAATTATTATTTTTTAAATAAACAATTTAACAACTATTTTTATTGCCAGCAAATGTTTTTCAATGCAATAAAGCCAATATCTCGTTCTTTTTTCTAAGTAATCATAATAAAAAAAGAAGGCAACATATTAGTTAATGAATAAGACGATTGTAATAATGAGATTTCTTTCAGTAATTTTGAAGGTTTAGGAATTTTGTCACAAAAATGGTGGTTTTCACAAGCTGAATTGATTGAACTAAGATTCTTGGGTTCCTAATGGCAAAATTTTGAGTTAACAGATAATTAACCATGTTAATTCATTTTTTTAATCAACTGAAAAGAAATAATTTAAAGAGCCATTTTCATCCATACCGCTTTTGTAAAGATCAAATGATAGTTACAAAAGTTTTAAGTTTTTCTCTTTTTGACGGCTGTACATTAAAGATATTTTTAATTTTGCTTATGATAATTATATTTATAATTATAGAAATATGGAATTAAAAAAAATTAAAGATTTTACATCAATACAAATTTTATTTGAAATAATGAAAATAATGCTTTATAATTTTGTTTTAATTAAATTTAAAAGTTTTAATGCTGATTTATTTATTTTTTTAATTTTAAACTATTTACATAAGTTAAAGATTATAATTATTTTTTTAAATATTTTTTTAATTTGTTATTAGTATCTTGTATAGTTTTGTTTAAATATTTCATTTCATCAAAATATTTAATTATGGTTTTATTTTAATTAATGTTAATTATAGTTTTATTTTTATTTATTTTTATGTTTTTAAGTCGTTTGAA
Organism: Caerostris extrusa; assembly: GCA_021605095.1. Classification (NCBI taxonomy): domain Eukaryota; kingdom Metazoa; phylum Arthropoda; class Arachnida; order Araneae; family Araneidae; genus Caerostris; species Caerostris extrusa. The sequence goes on along the minus strand of BPLR01004462.1, from coordinate 40,584 downwards.
TCTTTTCAATATATGGCTCTAGGTTTCAAATATGTATTTAAAAAATAAACACTTCTTTAATGTTTAATGAAATAAAAATACACCTATTTAATAATCCTATTAATTCTAACAATTCCTTTAATCATTTTTCTGAACTAAATGTTTGTCTCAATAAAAATTTTCTTGTTTGGTTTTTGAATTATTATATGAAGATGAAATACAATTTTTGACTTGTTTTCATTTGAAATGTCTTACTTATAGATGTTTGTCGATATTATACAAATGATAACTTATTTTAACCAATAAAAGTATTTTCTAAAAATATGTAAAGATATTACTATTCTGTAATTTTTTTGTCTGGTTTTGAATTATTACGTTACTCTATTTTACAAAAAATAATTAAATAAAATTCTACAAGTGCTTTGTTTGGCACAATTAAAACTCAAAGATGGCACCTGAAGTCTTTTTATTTAATTTCAATTTTTTTTGTTAGAAACATTCGGTGGTTCCACTTTTTATGAAGTTGAAATACAATTTCTGACTGTACAATTTTAAATGTCTTACTGGAAGATGTTTGTTGATATTATACAAATGATAACTTATTTTAACTATTAAAAGTATTTTCTAACAATATTTAAATATATTATTATTTTGTCAATTTTATCTGTTTACTTTGAAAAGGAAACGCCCTTGGTCTTCTCAGGTTTTACTCCCAAACCTGGAGATTAAAGTTCTTTCTTCTCGATTGTAAAGTTATTACATTAAAAAGCCAAATTTTATCAATTTCAAATTTTCTTTTAAATATCATAAAAATATTAATACATAATTGGTTCTTATGATTTGTCATGGGCTAGCTCACACATATAACTAATTAAATTCATCTTCTTTTTCAATTCCTTCTATTAGCTCACATTCTCCCTATATATATCTTGTTCAAATTTTCAATCGTTCATAAAATACTTTTTATTCACCCATTCAATTTCAAATACAATTTTTTTGAACTTTTAATGGATGACACTATATGTTAATACAGTATTTTCAAATATTAATTCAGTAATAAAATTTAATTAATTAGTTTTAGTTTTTAGATTTAAGTTTCATATATCCACGAATAGATGGTGCCAGATAAACTTAAAAAAGGAATGAAAATTATTTATGAAGGACTTTCTGCTATATAGTGAAAAAAAGTAGGAATTGACTTAAAAATTTTTTATATTACTTGTTTATCTGATAATTGTGAAGAGGCATTGATTTATGTTTTTAATATTAACATCAGTAACCTTTTATTAACATTAGTACCACAAAAATAAAAATGATACTGATTTTTTATGTTCATTTGATAAATTGAATTTCAAGAATAATTTACTTTTATCAATGCTTTAAATTATTTTTAAATGAAAAATTATTATTTTTTATGAAAAGATTATCCTATTCTGAATATCAATAAAAATGCTTCTCAACAGATTTATTAACGCCGTTAAGATTTTTCTTTTACTAATTTTTGTAGAAATTTGTATTTTTTTTAAAAGAATTTGAAATTAAAAAAATAAATGGCTTGTTCGCTTTAGAAAATTTCATGATAAATTAAATATTCCTCGGACTTGCTTATTCTAAATTGTCTGCAATATGTAATACTTGTATGTATTACTTTAATAATTTGAAACTTTAAATTGGAGATTTGAATTAATAAGTTAATTGTAGCATTTTCTCTGCAAGTTCAGCTCAATTAGTTAAAATGTTAGCATTTTATCAGAACTCTTATCTTATTCCTGTAATTTGACATTAAATTTCTTATTTCAAATCTGCAAACTAATGGTATACTAAACAAAACTATCTTTTTAATGCATAAAAATTTTTTAAACTTTTGTAGAATTAAATTTAAATAATTTAAGTTAAAAAAAATTGTAAATTTTTTAAAAAGATCTTAAAATAACTTTTGAATTTACTTTTGACATTTTTGAATGAAATTCCCGCATTTAAATTATTTGTAAATAATGAATGGTCTGGTGAATAAATAACATTTTGAATTTTCATAATGAGTGAGCTTAGTTCGAAATTCAGCATGTGAATTTGAATCAAAATGTCCATGCTTGGTATAAATTATTGAATTTAAACCAAAATGTTCATGCTAGGTATAAATATTTAAGCTAAAAGGATGGAAGGAGTTCAAAAGTGTGTGATTTGTAGCAAAACGTCCATGCTAGGTATAAATATTTAAGCTAAAAAGGAGGGAAGGAGTTCAAAGTGTGAATTTGTAGCAAAACGTCCAGTATAGATAGTGAATTTGAACAAAAATGTCCATTCTAGGTAAGCTAGGTTCAAATTCTAGCTATTCTAGGTTCAAATTCACTAATTTGAACCAAAATGTCCATTCTAGGTATAGATAGTGAATTTGAACAAAAATGTCCATCCTAGGTACAGATAGGGAATTTGAACAAAAATGTCCATCCTAGATACAGATAGTGAATTTGAACAAAAATGTCCATTACAGGTACAGATAGTGAATTTGAACAAAAATGTCCATTACAGGTACAGATAGTGAATTTGAACAAAAAATGTCCATTACAGGTACAGATAGTGAATTTGAACAAAAATGTCCATTCTAGGTACAGATAGTGAATTTGAACAAAAATGTCCATTCTAAGTACAGATAGTGAATTTGAACAAAAATGTCCATTCTAGCTATAGATAGTGAATTTGAACCAAAATGTCCATTCTAGCTATAGATAGTGAATTTGAACCAAAATGTCTATTTTAGGTATAGATAGTGAATTTGAACAAAAATGTCCATTCTAAGTATAAATATGTATACCAGAAGAGGAGGCAAGGACATTGCAAACCCCTCAGATACCATCACTGTGAGTGTTTTTTTTCTAAACTGTGGTGGCAGCATTGATGAAAAAGTGATGCCTCTAGAAAAAAGCTGAATTTGCTAAAATTTCTACTGAACGTATCTCATAACAACAGCATTTCAGTACATTGTAATTGAGTTTCCCTCATAATTTCAAATATTTTTATGGAAATATGTTTTTTTAAATTTGGTTGAAACTACAAATGTTTTACTCCTATTACATTTCCACTTATGTCTAATATAAAAAAAAAACCAAACAAATAATTTCTCCTTTAGTGATTTAATAAACCTCTTTATACTTATTTCTTCACCCCCCTCAGACTGTCTCACAAGCAACATAAATCCCTTATTTCGGTCATCAAAGTAATACCTCTTAACATAAGAAAACTTTTTATGAACCTCCTGGTGCTTTGTTTTTTCTCCTGAAAGTGAAAATAACCCTCCGCGATTTGCGCCAAATGTGCTTTGAGCAGACATCTATAATTCACTCAAAATGAAAGTTTTAAATTTATGGCATTCCAGAAGATTCAGAATTCAATGTCTGTGAAAGGATGTTTGATTTTATTTGGCGGTCAGTTTTTATGGCAGTCATTTTAAGACAGTGAGGATGATTTTATCATGGGTTTATAAAACGATCGTTAGAAGAAATAGCTTGGGCCGTTTAATTTTTTTTTTAGTTTCTAAACTTATATTGTCTCAATGTAACTTCTTTTTTTATAAATAATCGAAGTTCAAATGTATTTTTATTAACGACGACGAAAAAAAAAACTTTTAATTTTATTTCAAATGAAAATTATAATTAAGACAATGTTTAACGTAATGTTGAAAAAAAGTTTAAAAATGCATATTATAATTTTCTTTTTTAATACATTTAACATTCTGAATAAAAATACATTCCATAATTTTAAATTAATTTTCTACATGAAAGATCTTTATATACTTTCAGAAATCAATATGTATTCGATACATTGTTTAAGATTTATATGAAATATCTAATTTGATATTCATGATTTACTTTATTATATTTTATTACTTACATTGAAGCTTTAATGAAACACTTAAGGATTTATTTCTCTTACAGCTAGTTATTTTTGATGATAGAATATAATATATAATGATTATTCCTGATATGTTATTTTAATTTACATATATTTTTTATCATTTTTCACGTTAGATTATAATATACATCAAACTCATCTTAATTTCTTTTTGATGTAATCATTTTTCTAAAATTTAAAATTAAAAGTATCGAATGTATTCTGAAATTATTATTTAAATAACATTAATTAATATGTGATATGTTGACAAATGTAAGCTAAAAACTTTAGTCAACTGTCCTTTTCAAAAAAAACATGCATTCTAGAGATTTTTTTTCAAGTGGATTAAAAATCTCCTTTTTATAAAAGATGTTAACAGAAAATTCTATATTGAATTCTGTACTGAGAAATTAAAAATAAATAGTTAGTTCAGATATTTGCCTAAAATATTTCTTTTTATATAAAAATATTATTTCTGTATATAATAAATTAATCCTGCATAATTTTAAATGTGTTTATTACCACTTACGAGTTTTTGTAGGCCTTTTAAATTAGTTGTGATGACAAATTGTGAGGATTTCATATTTTTCTTAGCAAAATGGATTCAATGAATATTTTCTTAGCAAATTATTTGCCCATTTCATTTTGCTAAAAATTCCGTAAAATAAGAAATTAACAATATATATATACACACTTACACTACACATACACATACACATACATTATATATATATATATATTACTTAAAATAAGAAATTAACAAAATAAATATATACACAGTCCAGTCACATTAATGTGACCACCACCTACTTTCAACGTCAACGTGAAATAACCAATCACAAAAAGGCGGGTGGCAGCACATTGCAGTGGTGTGTATATAAAGAATTCCACTTAATACCACTTAATATCACACTCCACTTAAAGCCAGAATATACAAGAGTGTATATTCTGGCTTTTTGACAGGTGGTCACATTAATGTGACTGGATTGTATATATATATATATATATATTACTTAAAATAAGAAATTAACAATATATATAATATATATATATATATAAACATCACTACTCTGTATTTTTTTACCTTATATTTTGTATGTTGGTAACGGACATAATTATTGGAGTCGTTGATGAATGAAATCTGGGCGAAATTGTTTGCATTTAGATGTTAACGTATTATTAAACTATAATTTTCGAAAGTGCCTTGTTTAATTTAATCAATAAATACCATTAACACGAAGAAAACATAACACCACTACACCATATTGTGGTAGATTATACTTTGCATTCGGGCAAAGAAGATAATTATTGGGGATGATGATGAATGGCGTCTTGTCGAAATTGTTTGTATTTAAATGTTAATGTATTATTAAATTACTATTTTTGAAAGCGCTTCTTTGTATTTAAACATGAACTCATCTACAAGCACACACACACACATGTAGATGAATATAATGAAAAAACCGAGCACGCTAAATCCGATAACACAATCGATAAGGAAGTTGTGTATAATATAGCTATAACATCATTCGTTATACGTAAATATCTATGTACTTCATAATTAATTCATTTTAAAAAAGAGACTAAAATAGGCAAGAGACTAAAATAAAATACAAATCTGTTTGTTTTAATAAAGACCCAATATCATTCTCTGTACATAAATTTTTTATGTATTTCATTGACAGTCTATTAAGACACACACACAGATATATAACTATATATTATTATGATGTATATTATGTAAAGTTAATTTTTAAACACCTATATTTACAAAACTATGTACAAAACAGTGTACAAAAAATTATCATACTCATTTCATCACGTTGAATCAATTCCGTTAAAATTATCAGGATCCGTAATGGAAGAATTCTTGTTAGCGGTTTATATAACCATGTTAATTAATTTTGTTAATCTACTGTATTACGCCATATGAGTTCTCTTCAAATCATTTCCCACTATGTCGTTTGTGTGAAGATCTTATGGTAATTACGAAAGTTTTAAAGAACACCCACTTCTTTTTTTCAATTCCTTCTATTAGCTCCCACTCTCCCTATATATATCTTGTTCAAATTTTCAATCGTTAATAAAATCCTTTTTTATTCATCCACTCAAGTTCAAATACATTTTTTGAACTTGTAGTGGATGACACTTGGTGTTAATACAGTTTTTTCAAATTATAATTCAGTAATTAAATTTAATTAATTAATTTCAGTTTTTTTATATTTAAGTTCATATATCTACCAATAGATGGCGCCAGGTAAACTTAAAAAAATGAATGAAAATTATTTGTAAAGGAGTTTTTTGCAATATAGTGAAAAAAAAAAAGTAGGAATTGACTTTAAATTTTTTTTATATATATATTACTAGTTTTTTGTGTGTGTATGTGTGCGTGTGTCCGAGTGTGCATCTGCTTATGCGTGTGTTTCATTATTATTATTATTATTATTATTTTATTTTTACTTATTGATTGTTGACGTAAATTTTTTGTTGATGTTGATCCTAATTTTTACGTATATTTATTTTCACAAAATCTCTTTAAAATAAATTAAATGCCTGCACACAATCCTCTGTTTGAAATTTCTGGAATGTAACATTCCTCCATAATTTTTAAAAAATTATTTATTTAGTCACGGAAAAATTTCCATTCATATTAAAAAGCAAGAAACTTTAGTAAATCATTGATACTTGCTTGAAGCTTTAATTTTTTCTTACATTCTGCTGAGATAAATAATTTTATTTTTATTATTTTCATTTGTACAGTATCCAAGAAATAAATTAATTACTTAAAAATTTCATTGAGAGGAAATATCTACGAACATAATTATTTTAAAGAAATAACAAAAAAGACTTAAATAAAAATAATAGCTATTATAGCTATTTATTGAAGAAATGTTTAATTTTTAACATTAGTTTTAAAAGAAATCATTTGGTATAATAAAAATTTAGAAACCTATGTATCAAGAGGAATTTGTGTTTTCCAATGTTAAAGTATCATGACAAAAAATAAAAATTAACGTTAATGAAACGTTGATGAACGTAAAGATATTGCAAAAAAAAAATTATTTTTAGAGATGAAATTATTCCAATAATTTTTTAAATAGCTACCTAAAAAAGTTACAAAAATTATACCACTTTACGAAAACAATTTTTTTTACTGTTATTAATTTAGAGAAACGAAATAGACATCAACAAAATCGAAAAGTCTGGTAGATTTTTTAAATAATCATAATGTGTTATATGGGCCAAAAGTTCTGATGTATTTGGAACTGGAAAGATTTCGAGATATTTGACTTGAATTGAGGCTTTCAGATTTATGCTGGACAACGTTGCTTTATCACAATTTATAAAAATGCTATTAAAATAGGAGAGACACTATGATGTTTGAACAATTATAATCAATGATTGTAACTGCAATGATTAAAATTCGTTGACCATTGGTAGTCTTTAGATTTGATACATCTCATGATGTGATCATGATGTGAATTTTGAATTAAATGAATTATTGCACGATATTTATGGCAACAAATAAATAAAAAATAGTAACATAAAACAGATGAAATAAATAGTTAAAACTATTGATCGATTAGATCACATGATATATTTGGGTTCGAAACAAGTCTACAGTTGGAATGTCAATATAATTTCCTCGAGAAAATGGAACTGAATGTCTCAGTTCCTCAGAATGTCTTCATTCCAAATAATAATAATCAATACTAATAATAACGTGTTATATAGGCGAAATATTCTGATGAATTTGAAACTGGAAAATTTGGGCTTGAGTTGTGGCTTTCAGATTTATACTGGATAACGCTATTTTATCACAATTTATCCAAATGCTATTAAAATAAGAGAGACACGATGTTCGAACAATCATAATCAAACAACCAAAAAGATTGAAATTCATTGACCATTCATACTTTTGGGATTTGATAGATCCCATGATGTACTTTGAACATGACTTTGAATTAAATGATGATGATGATGAATGAAGTGGTATATGGGGATGTGAAGCAACAAGGACTATAATCCCCTAATCACTATATATATATATGAACAGCTAGTTTTTCCTTATTTTTAATATGTCACTCTCCACAACGCTCTACGATCGTGTTAGACCGGGACCTACGGTTTAAAGTGGATTCCGAACCACTACAAACATCCATGGCACAGCCGGGACTCGAACCCAAATCCTGTGGTACCGAGCGCCAGAGCGGTAGCCACTCGGCCATTCAGGCCCATGACTTTGAATTAAATGAATTACTGCACGGTATTTCTGGCAACAAAAAGAAAATAAATAAATAGCAACTTAAAAAAGATTAAATAAATGGATGAAACTATTGATTGATTAGATCACATAGTATATTTTGGTTCGTAAACAAAGTACAGCACGAATCTCAATATGTTTGGCTCCAGAAAGTGGATATGAATGTCTCAGTTCTTTGGATGTATTCATACCAAACTGTGATGACAAAGTTTAGGTTCAGATTAGCAGATTATCTTTGGTACACACGGAATTATGGTAAAAACCACTACGTAAATGCTCTTTTAATATCAAATAATTGAATAAAGTTAAATTACCAGCAATTAAAAAATAACATACTTTGTATTGAACAAAAATTATCTTATAATATTCTTTTGCATAGCATATGCAAAAATTTTAAAATTAGTCATAAAATAAAAACAATATTTCTAAGAATGCAATTATCTCTAAATTACTCCCTTAAATTAGTATTACATATGTATCGTTACATGATATAGATTATTAAACGTTGTTTAACTGTAATTGTTTTGTAGTTTACATAAGATAAAATAAAATAAATGATCGTAAATGTATAAAAATACTGTACATTAATATTTATACGCATTTAAAAAGAAATACTGATAATTGTTTTCCACCAGCCTTTATTATAATTAAAAGATTATATCTGAAACTTAAAAATTTGTTGGATTATGTGTGCGTGTGTGTGTGTATGTGTGTGTGATTCCAAAAAGCAGGCCTCAGTTATAAACAGTTTAATTATATTTCATAACAAGTTTTCTAAAATAGTTTAAATTATAGAAAGTACTAAAACTTATGTAAACAAATTCTTTTAAAATTTATCTAAAATGATAAGAGAAATAAAAAGCTTTATGCACTATCTTGAAAATTCTGCAAAATGCTGTAATTAATTTTCTACTTTCATAATTTATGTGACTTATATTAAATAAGTGAATTTGATTTAAAACTAATTATTAAAATATGTCATGCAAAAAACATTATTTGAATATTGAAAATCTGTAACATGCAAGTTATAATTAATTTAATTAACGCAAAATATATCGATACAAATTGTGAATAAATTATATATTTTTATAGACAACTAAATTGATTAAATAAACAATTACAAAAAGAATACTTAACTGGTCGAAATCTCTTTTGTAATATACGTAGTAAATAAATTTTTATGTATAATTCTATGTTCAAGGTAATACAGATTACAAAGATTAAATATAAACAGCAACATTAATATTAAATAAATACAGATAAATAAATATTAAATAATACAGTTTTGATTTTTCATTGATTTTTAATTAATGAATACAATTATTAATATTGGTAATTAAATTTTAAAGTTTTTTTTAAAAGTACTAATTGCAAATTTAAATAGCTAAAAATTCTTTTTTTGTTATTCATTCTTTATTTATAATTTTCTTAATTTCTAATTATTTCTATATAATCTTTTAAAAATACAGATTGCTTTAATACTAGATGAAAATTACTCATTTGCTTTGTACAAGTACAAAACTTTTAGAAAATTTATTTTTTAAACCAAGTCTACATTTTTGACTCCAATTACTTTATTCTGCTCAATATACTAAGAATAATCCATGATGGATTGAGGGAAGGATTGTCTTTGCTATCTCAAAGGCAATACTGTCTCCATTTATATGCATGTCATAGAGGAGTATGCCATATTATAAATACGAGACATTGAAGTAAACTATCACAATATTCACCAAGTCCCCTCTTTTATAAAAGCAGGAATCTATTCTTCAATCATGCGTGATTTACCGCTGAACTACGAATAAAGACAAATTGCTTTCTTAAATTTTTGTATCCAATGTAATTTTTCATTCTACGAGACACTCGCCTACACTTATATAAATTAAATAGGTTTGGTTTGACGCTCTACAGTTATCTTTTTGTACACTTTAGAATAATTAGACCATAAACAGCAGTTTAACATGGATTCCGAACCACTTGCAAACATCCATTCCGCCCTCAAGATTTTTAACCTGAAGCGTATAATACTAAAGGTCAGAGAGCCAGCCAATTGGCGATCAGGCCACCAAATTAAATAGAATCATTAGAATAAGTTTCGATGCTTTTTTTGGGGGGTGTTGTACATTAGGGTACTTATATATTCTACAATTTTTACAACAATTGCTTCATTCTGCGCAATATACTAAGAATACGGATTTTAGGATTGAGGAAGGAGAAATTGTCTTTACTATCTCAAAGGCAATACTATCTCCATTTCTATGCATGTCATATCATAAATGCGAGACACTGGAGTAAACTATCACAATATCCACCAAGTCTCCTCTTTTATGAAGGCATGGGCAGCAAAAATCTTTTTTAAACGAGATTTAACACTGAGCTACGAATGAGGCTAATTTACTTCCTTAAATTTTTGTATTGAATGTAATTTTTTCATTCTACAAAATATTCGACTACGCTTACATAAATTAAATAGGTTTGGTTTATTACTCTGCTGAAATTTTTTATTTTAGGACCGGAATCTGCAGATTAACTTGATTCCGAACCCACCACTACTACTACTACACTACATCACACCACATCAGTGTGCTTAAAGCTGAGTTGCCCCTTTACAGTGTGGGAATGATGTGGGAGAGAAGACTGATTGGGCTCTGAGACACTCTATAGTCATAGGAGACAAGGACCTATGGTATAGAGTGGTTTCCAAACCACTAGCAATCATCTATGCCATCGCTAAGATTCGAATCTCAATCCTGGTACCAAAGGCCAGATCACTAACCGGTTAGCCATCAGGCCACCAAATTAAATAGTATCATTAGAATAAGTTGCAATGCTTTCTTTTCGTTTTGTACATTACGGTACTTGGATTTCACTTATATATAACTGCTCTGTCAACTCACTAAATAGTTCTGAAAGATTTCAGGGTTAAAAATTAATATGGTAGAACACGTAAAACTCACACTCCTTCTCATATGCAACAGTTATAATTGCAACAGAGTTTCTTCATTTTTAAAAATAGTTAAACGAAGCACATGCCACCATTGAATTCGAAACAGATATTTTCTAAATTTAATTGCATCAAGTTCCAAATCTGATAGAGGGACAATTTGTTGTAGTTGAGTTGGTTGGACCTGTATTTCAAATATACGCCATGAATAACCCACTGAAGATTGACGAGGAACTGACATTGCCATCTGAGAGGACTTTTAAGGGTAATTACCAGGTATTTGTGTGTTGTGCAGTAGAAATCTTACAATCAAACGGCCTGACACTCGATGAAAGCTGCTTTATACGCATTGTCACAAACCACATTAAGTACTTCGCTTCTGCATACATTAATTTTAACTAATGCCGCAAAGGATTCGAATCTGTTCACCTCTTGTACTCTAGTTACACATGTTAGAAATGGGCTAAAATTTAGGTCGATATTGAATTTAAAATTTAAAGATTAGATGTATAAAATTAGAAATATTTATAAGATACTATCTTAAATACTTTCTTGAATTTATATCCCCTAAATTTTATGTGATTATCTCATACTCTATGCGCCCATAAAAATGTATTTAGTTCCTTAAATTTTCTTTTAAGTTCCATTAAATGTAATGTTTTTAAATAATTTAAAATAATGTTTGCTGTAGTGTATAAATTTATTTATAACAGCAAATATCATTTTCAACTTTATATTATTCAGAATCATATTATTCCAAAACACTGGAAAAAGTAATTTCGTTTTAAATCATCAATTATTACAAACTGTAATTCGGTTTTCTAGATTACTTCTTCTAAAAGAATTAAGGCAATAAAAATGTTAAAAATTAAATTTTATTTGAAATCAATATTTTACACTTTTATTTGAAAACACATTTTATTGTCTGAGGGATAATATAAGGCTTTTTTTTTTAACTCTGTAAACTTTGTCCAAAAACGCTAAATTTCAGTTCAAAAACTGTTATCAAGGATTACTGAAGCCTAATTCATAGCCCAGTTGTAGCGTACTGTAGGGCTGAAGTTCCGAATTCGCTGTTGGCGTTGTTGTAGACACTGCTTTCTGAAATGAGGAAATTTCATGGCGATAGGGACAATGTGTCTTAAATCATCTCGTATTGATAGTCAGATGCCTTGTAGCAGTTATTCGAATTTTCTCTCATACGATACCCAAAAGACGGGACAGTTACTTTTAAATGGCCACCCGAAGGCACTGTCTACCTTCATTACTTGTCGATGGTATCTTCTTTCTATACATAAATGAATCATGAAATCCATTGATGATAAACAGAAAAAAGAGGGATGATGAACACAAACGTGTCTATGTCGAGGAGAGGCCGAAACAAATCCGAAAATCGGAAAGTTTTTCTGTTATTATTGATGAAGTGGGCTTTTGGTACGCCAAATTACAAATTGAGGGGATAAAAATGATAAAATGGGTGCTTTTCATCTTTTTACTAGTTGTAGATACAGTCCTCCTGTGTAAGAATAGAAACTCGGGCCTGAATGGTAGAGTGGTTAGCGCTCACGCTCGGTACCACAGGTTTCGGGTTCGAGTCCAGGTGACATGGATGTTTGTAGTGGTTCGGTATCCACTTTGGAGGCCGTAAGAGTCCCAGTCTCATATGACTGCAAGAGCGTCACGGAGCAAAAAGTCAGACTTCTACCTACGGGTACTCCGTCACAACAGATGCTGCCCCTTTCCCTCCATCCATGAGTAGATCACTCACGGGATGCCGTCCCACACTGCAGGACATTGAGGATTAGTCACAACAACAACAACAAGAATAGAAACTCGAAATCCACAGAATTTAAACTATTACTAAATGCCTTCAAATTTAATGATTGGTTCTCCAAATGAAAGATTTTCTGAACGTCAACAAAATTGAAGCTGTCCAATTTTCTAAAAACCATAAAATAAAAAAAAAAAAAAACAAATATAAAACTATATCCTATATTATATGAAACTGCAAATATCTTGTTATAAACTTGATCACCACTTTATCTAAATTCTCATATCACTATTATGTGAAAAAAAAAATTCGTAACTAATGTAAGAAAATTATTCTTTATTGTTACCAAATCTTTGATGATAATATTATTTTAATAATGAAGTTCTATTTTAAATCATTCAATAATAATTTCAGTAATACAAATATGAATTAATTAAAAAACACTTATTTCTGTTAAAATTTATTTTTAAAACTCTTAATTGCTTTTTCCATTTTATTCACATATCACATAGACATAAATTAATAAAAAGTGAAATATTTAAAATACTATTCCTAACATTTTATTGTCAATCATTTACATTATTTATTATATATTTTTGATAGATTCTTCCTCATAGCTCATTTAGAATTTATAAATAAGTCTTCTTAATATGTTTTATCAAATGATAAAGAAAAATCTTTCCTTCACTTGGGGTTATTTCAAATAATTTTTAATTATTTACATATGCAACGAAAATAAGTTGAATTTAATTAGTAATAAATAAATCAGTTTAATAAAAAAAGCATTTACTGCTATACTTTTATAAATTATAATAAGTATTTACTTAATATTCATAAGTTTTAAAAAATAAAAGTTTATTAATATTTATGTGATAGTTTCTTACACTTTATTTAAATTTTTTTAAGCTTTAATTTTTACACTTTATTAGAATTTATAAGATTTATAATTGCTTTTAATGAATTAAAAATGTAAACTTTTTTTTTTACATCACTTGAAAATATCTCAAATTATTGTTGATAATTTACATATTTATTTTAAAATTGAAATTCTTTCATAACGGTTTTTTTTTTTAAATTTTAGTTTTAAATTCCGGAATTAATAATAAATAATTTTCAGTAATTGAACAAAAATATCCTCCTTTCAGAAATTATGTAGTCTGTAGAATTAGTTTAATGTAAACAGAAAAAAAGGATAAACAAATCAAAATGATATATATTGATAGTTACATTTAAGTAAAAATACAAGAAGGGTGATGTATAAAATAATATAAAAGAATTTATTTCATGAAAATTATGTGTTTTTAGATCATGATTTTGCAAATTAAAGGCAATAATAATAAATTCATAAATAATTTGCTTAATATTTAAAACTAAATTGAATCATTTTGAGAATATTTGTGGATTTGTATGATTTTCAAATACGACCGTAACAAAAGTATTTCATCATTTTTAGATTTAAATTGTTAAACAAATTTCTCTAAAACTTATTATTTTAAATTATTGCTTAAAACCACTAAAGTATTTTATAATTACTAAAAATTTATTCCAATTTGCAATTCAAAATAATTAGAATGCTTTCAATAACACTATAAATTTTCAAAAATGAAAGACATTTTGTTTAATTTAATTTAATTTTTGTTAAATAATTAATTAAATTTTTTCCCAATAATTATGCATTAATTCACTAAATTTTTAAACAGTTACTCTATTTCATTTAAAAATATTATGAAATGTATAATAATCTTTCATAGTTACTTTGTACAATTTATTTTAAACAGAAGTATGCCTAATTAAATGAAATTTATTGTACAAAAAGTTTAAGCCAATTAATTAAATATATACCATATTGTAACGTTAATATGCGAATATGTGAATGAAAATTTTATCAAAGTGTAGTTTGATTCTATAAATAACTTGATCTGCATAAAACTAATAACTAAATACGGTTTTTATAGTTATTTTACGAAAATTGTTATTAGGCCTGTAAGTTATACACCCCTTTCCTATCTCAAGAAACTCTCCCACGCTTCGAAGTTTAAGCCAATCTAGTGCAGAGTTTCTTTCCCTCGTTAATCCATCGAAGATGCTTTCCTACTGGACAATCACCGTGACGTCACACGCAGAATTACGCAATCACCTTACGCGCCGTTTTCACGAGCTTATTATAAAAGGGTCTATCTGCCGATCACTATCCACAAGCATCACTTGCCTTCTCATTCTTGGGTGGTTTCGAACTCACCATCCTGCGAACGATTTTGAAGTTTCTTCCAAAGAAAAAGTCCACGATGCAGCGAAGTGAAACGAGTCCGCGTTTATCAATCATGTTGTGTAACGTCATTTTGTTTTCTGTTTTCCTACAAGTAACATTCAGTAAGTAAAAATTTGCAATTCTTGGAAATTTAATAGTCTTAAATTGAGTATTTTTATGTACATTTTCATTTTATAAAATTAATAATTTTCGAATGATAATTGAAAATTTAATTAAATTTTCAAATAACATACCTAATTTTAAAATAAGAATTAAAACGTTAAATAAAAACGTAAACGTAAGTATAATATACCTAATTTTAAAATAAGAATTAAAACGTTAAATAAAAAACGTAAACGTAAGTATAATATACCTAATTTTAAAATAAGAATTAAAACGTTAAATAAAAAAACGTAAACGTAAGTTTAAACGCCTATGTTCAGTTTTATTAGATCGGTTTTAAATAAGACCTTACAATAAAATTGTTTAAATGTAGGGAATATATTAAATTATTAGTGTATCTAATTTAGTTAATTTCATATTTTACAAAGTCGAGTTTATGTTATGTTATGTTATTTTTAACAACGGTAGTACTATGTATATCTTTAATTTATATTAAATGCATTAATTACAATAAACATATTTGATTAGTATTATACATTACAAATTAACTTTTTAAAGATATTTTATATTAATATTTTTTAATTATTTTTAAATTTTTACGTTTTTTATAAATATATGAGTTAATACAATGCTTTATTAAATATATATTTAAAACGATTTTACGATTTTAAATTGTTTTTTATATTAAAGATAATGTATTAAAATACATTAATAAACCTGTTTTGGCATACTCAGTGAACACATATCAAAATTTATTTTATATTGAAGCAATTTTTCTTATATATATATATATATATATATATTATAAATGTATACGAATAAATGAAGTAATTTGTTAAAAATTTATGTTCCTAAAATTTCTATTTAATTCCTATTTCTTGATTTTACTTTCCTAATAAAACAGAAAAAAAAAAATTTTTGAAGTATTTTTCCAAATTTGTCGAGTATATTTTTAGTTACAAAGCTCATGTCTAAAAATATCGATAAATAATATTAAAACAAAATGTGACTGTTTTAAATGTAGTAGGTTTCTGTGAATAAAAAACAAAGAAATCAGAGTTCCTAAATAGAAGTTGTAACACTTTGTTTAAGTTGACATGCTTCTTCACTTGATACATTTGTGCTTTTTAGAGGACAAAGAATTCTTTTAATAAAACAAATTTTATGTGAAGTGCAACAATTGTTATCACAAAAATGCGCCTTAAAAAGTATATTTATTTCTTCTTAATACCTTAATACTTTCTTCTTAATATCTATTGTTCATTAAAAGCAAAATTGAGTAAAGAAAAGAATTATTTCAAAAAATAATAAAATAAACTTAGTAATTTTTTAAGCTAATTTTTTATTGATTAATTATTTATAAATGAATACATATCTGAAATATGTAACTCTAGAATAACTTCAACTCAAAACATTTTGGTAGAAAAAAACCTTATTTTTAAATAATATGAGATTTTATTTTAACTATTTGTGTAGAAAGAAGTTAAAGAATATTTATATATTATTTTTTAAGTTAATAATATCACAAGTATGATTATAAATAATAAATAAGCTCAATAACTTATGGAATTTTTTCATGCTTAAATAAATATAATTTTTAAAAAATTGCTATCAAATTGTCAAAAATTGTTATTAAATTATCAAAAATTGCTATTATGTCAAATAAAAAAAAAAATCGAATTACAAAATCATGTCACAAATTTTATTTTTATTACAACAGTTTGTCCTTGCGTGAAATTTATATTTGTTTATTAATAAATTTATCAACGCACCATGCTAGGTGTGGTTAGTCTATTTTTTCATGTTTTCTTAGAATTTTGGATGTCTGGTGCATTAGCACAATGTGTAATAATTTTTTTTGGATAGTTACCTTTAAATTGTGCAAAACTGTTGCTTAGCTTATTTAATATATAATAATTATATTTTTAATAATAATTTCATTTATAAAATATATTTTTATTCACGTACGTAATATAATTGAATGATTTTGTTTGATGAATTTGCTTACTTGATTTACATGTAATATCTTTATAATAGACTAATAACAACTTAAATATTTTACAGGTTATTTTTATATATCTATGTCTATAAGAATACTATACTTCTAGAATTGTTAGCGTAATAATTAACGTAAAAAATAAAAAAATAATTTGAAATATAACATTTTTCAGATAATCAAAATATTTTGTCCTTCTTTTGACCTAATAGCAAATATTTCAGAAAACTGAATTTTAATAAACCAAATGTTGCATAGCAGTTTTTATTTCAATTAAGCCTGTGTTCCTCATTATTTTTCAATTTAAAGATTACTTATTGGTTTCTATAACCCATTGAACAATAAACGTTCATTGCCTTAATGAATAAAATAAAAACAAATTAAAATCTTTATATATATATACTTGAAAATAACATTTTTAATAGAATTTTGTTATTTGTCACATTTTTTTTTTTTATTTTAAAAAAAAAAGAAATGGTTTTTTTACAAAGTTTCTACAAAATAATTTGATAATTTCCACTAAATAATAAAAACTATCATAAGTTATATAATGCAATACCTACAAAACATGATTTTTAAAAAAATAATATAAAATGACGCAAGATATCTCAAGTTTTGATCTATTTGTTTCATAGAACGGAACAAAAAAAAATGTAGTACTAATTTGTGACTAATATTCGTATTGATTAATGTTAAATTTTTTCGTTTTAATTATTAAATATTATATATTTTTTTTCAAAATTATTTTCAATTATTTTTTATTTGAGAAATGTGTATCATTGTGTAATATAGGGTTTTACGAATTTTCTCTGGTGTTGAATTTTTAAAGCGGCAGATATGTTTTCTCCTTTAGTTCTCACATAAAACAAGTAATATAAAAAAGGTCTTTTAAAGTCAATTCCTACTTTTTTTCACTATATTGCAGAAAGTCCTTTTATATATTTTTTAAAGTTTATCTGGTGCCATCTGTTGGTAGATATATGCAACTTAAATCTAAAAAATACTGAAATTAGTTAATAAAATTTAATTAATGAATTAATATTTGAAAAAAAATGTATTAACATCCAGTGTCATTCACTACAAATTCAAAAAATGTATTTGAACTTGAGTAGATGAATAGAAAGTGTTTTATTAACGATTTAAAATTTGAACAAGATATATATTGGGAAAGTGTGAGCTAATAGAAGGAATTGAATAACTAAGAAACAGGCATGAAGAAAAAAATTTATACCAGTTTTATAAAACCAGACATAAAAATATTCTCTTAAAATAGCCCGCAAACTGGAGCCGAAACAATTTTCAGTAAACTAGTTAAATTGAAAATTTATATAATTAGAAGTGGTGTTGCTAATGGAGTTTTTAATTATATTTTCGGTAAAAATGTAATTTTTTTCAATTTTATACATACATTTTTCTATTATTTTCCCCCGCAAATATATTTCATAAGACAGAAAACTCTTCGTTACAAAAAACTTGAAAGTGAATTTCATATTTTTAGCATAAATTAGAAAGTTCATTAGAAAATTACACAAAAGTAAGAAATCAAATTATATTGTCGAAATTTGTTCATAAGAAAGGCAATTCTCTGGTTGTTGGTAACATTATAAACTTAAAATACTTATATGAATTTTAAGTACTATTTTTTGTTAATTCATTTTTTTTTGTTTTAAAAGTATGTACTGAATATAAGTTTTAGTTAAACTATAAAATTATTATCACAGTAATTTATCACATAGAAAATAAACGTTACACTTATATTAAAATAATTTTTTATATCAGTTTCTAATATGTAAAAAAAAGCATTAAAAGTATTTAAATTCACAAGATTATTTCATTTTAAAATGATTTAAATTTTTTAATGTAGTTAGAAAAACAGTTGAAATACATATACATAGAAATTATGACGAATTACAAAAAAATTGGTGAATTATTTTTCTAAAATATGAGAAGAAAAGTTTTTAATAATTATAATGAGGAATTTTCCGTGATTAGAATATATAAAATATTTTTTAATTAAAGCTAATAAGTGATTTTTTTCCATTTGTAAAAATGATATCACCAGAAAAATAACATGTAATTAAAAATAATCGGAAGAAATTTAATTTTAATTTTTCAGATATAGCTAAATATTATGTATATGAAAATGGCACACTGTTTTTGTTTCATGCACTTGTAAGTGATAAATAAGAGCTATTTATTTAAATTATTTTGAATTTTGTTCAAAGAATTGATGTGCATTTATTTAACAAATCAAATGGGAATTCATCGAGCGATAAATTAGAAAAATAACATTATAGCATAATAAAAATAATTAATTTTCTTATGAAGTTAAATTATTCTTTTTTTTTTTTTATCTCTGGAGAATTTTGTATTTATGTTTTAAAGAAAGGAATTCAGAATTATTTGATGTTTAACGCTCTGGGTTTCGTATCTAGAGAAACTTTGGTTTGGAGACTTGAAACTATCTATACTGATTTTTGCATGTTAAATATGTAATACCATATCCAATTTGTGTATGTATTACAATGTAGAACCAGAATTCCTCTATTGAAATCAAGAGAAACAAGGTATAAACTGTTAAGCGTGTTCGTTCCAAATAGTGACATTATCAGGAACCATTGTTGGCTACTGAAATAGGGATCGCATTGCATATGACTTAACAAGCTTTTGAAATAGCTGATGCTTAAAAACATAAATTGAAAATAAAAAACTTTCAAAAGATAACCGTACTAATGACGTGCTATTTCATTCAATAATAAAATCCCTTAAATTTCAAGAATTAAAAATTCAGTTTAAATAAATACATTTAAATATTATTAAAATATAACTGCATTATTTCAAATGACATAATAACCGAACTGAAGATGGTGTTAATGATGATTTCGTATCGAGCTGAAACAGAATTCATATAGGTACCTTAGAAATATCCTCCATATTTTCTTAATAAAGCCTTTTTTCTGTGATTTCTATGATTTTCCTTCAGTTTTGTAAATATTCTAAAAT
The DNA here is from genome assembly GCA_021605095.1 of Caerostris extrusa. Classification (NCBI taxonomy): domain Eukaryota; kingdom Metazoa; phylum Arthropoda; class Arachnida; order Araneae; family Araneidae; genus Caerostris; species Caerostris extrusa. Next base: position 20,368 of record BPLR01004462.1, on the reverse strand, counting down.
GGTAGGATAAGTGTAGGTGTAAGCAAGGAAAAAATTTTGCCTCTTGATGGTAGCAATTTATGTGCAATTACAACAATACACGCATTGCAATTTACAATTACAGCTTTTTACATTCAATTAAAGATCCGGTCACTAAACCACTACTATCACTAAACTTTACGTTCAGATCATATTACACTAAATGCACGTACTGCTTTTGTTTCTAATGCAGCTGGCAATACAGAAGTTGATCTTTGCCATAAGCAATGACTGCACCACTGTTACTCATTTAGCACTACCTGGGGCACGTTTAGCTGTGAAGACATGCTACAGATGCGAGTGACACTATCCCCACAACGCTCTACGATCTTATTAGACCCGGACCTACGGTTTAAAGGGGATTCCGAGACACTATATACATCCATGGCACAACTGGGATTCGAACTGAAAGCTGTGGTACCGAGCACCAGATCGCTAGACACTCGGCCATCATGACCCTTAAAATGAAGACACGTTCTTAATCATGTAATTATTATAGTTCGTATTATGTTGTTAATTTCTTCGATATGATCTTTTAAAATCTGGCCAAAAATTACTCGAGCACTCATAAAGTATATATCATATAAATTTGAGCAAATAAGTTTAATACAAATAATTCCATTTGTAAGAAATTTATTAAAATGGTATATAAGACTTAAAAATTTTGCTAGATTCTAAGTAAATCTAAAAGAATTTTTTGACGATTTCTTTATTCTAAAGATGAATCGAAATTTTCTAGCCTTAAAAGCAGCAAAAATTCTAAGAATTTGAAAACTTATATAACAAATAGTCAGTGATAACTATAACAGGAACTATTTAAAGAAAGAACTGTCTCGTACATGTTAGCTCATGCGCTGAATAGGACTATAGTTATTTGGTATTTCTATATTGAAATCTTTTAAAAGATAATCAAGAATACTTTTAAAAACAGTTTCAAACTATTATTTTATTTTAAACTCGAAAGCGTTCCTAAACAATTATGTCAATTTGTCTTCAATTATAAAGATTTAATAAAACTTTTTTAAAAATAAGGAAAACATACGAAAATATATAAGCAAATTAATAATAAAACTGAACTTCACAAAAATAACACGATTCTACAAACAATTAAAATTTGTTATCAATAAAATACATTAATTTATACAAATCTAAACCTAATTCTTTAATTTATATTCTTGTACACTTATAAAATGTAATAAAACAAATAAGTACTATTCAGTGTTTTAAAATTAAATATTCTGATATTATATGAAATTGGGAATTATACCATTTCAAATAATTTCAGCTAATAACCAATGTGAAAGAAATTTCTTCGTTACCTCAAATTAAAATATTTCATCCTTAGTTGAATTTTTTTTTAATTTCTTACTTACTAAATAAAATAACAAGATAACAAATCATATGATGTTAATTTACAATTATCAAATATTAAGTACGATACATATTATTTTGTCCAAACAAATGTGAAACAAGAAGTTTTTACGGACTTTTTTCAGTATTTAAAGCTTTTGATTTCTTTTTTTGAGCTTTTGCATTTCGAAAACAATTTCTATTCAAATTTCTATTAACAGTATATAATTTTTAAATTAAAAAATATTTGATTTATGTTTTATAATTATAGTATTTTAATATTAAATGTTTTAGAAGTTCTTGAAGTTTTATTTAAATTTTTTCTATCAAATGAAACAATGATAGGTAAGATAAAAATATGTCAAAAACTTACACCTAAGATTATTTTAGCAGACAAGATAAGACAGAATGTTAGCTCATAAATAAATGCATCGTATAAATAAAAATATGACAAGGAACTTCCAAGAAAATTTACATGTTATTTTCAAAGCTTTCTACCATATTCTTATTCTATAATACAGTTTTGAAAATTTCACTATTGGGAACTTCATAATTCTGAAATGACGAAAAACGTGATGAAAACATGAACTATAATTTATTTTCAGGATATCTTAAAGGCGTTAAAAAGAAGATAATCGCAAAAAAAAAAAAAAATATTTATAGTATTCTTTACAGAAAAGACAATTTAAAGTAAATATGTTTAGAGAAATATATTAAATTTTGTAGAAAATACTAAATACTAAAAAAAAAAAAAAAAATACTAAATTTGTTTTATTAGATATTTGTTTCATTAGACATTTGTTTCGTTGTCTTCCAATTCTGAATACAAAATCTCGTTACGAAGATTCATAAATAAATCGCATCAAAATATATATAATTGTTAGCAATTTAATTATATTATATATATCATGTATTATGTGCCGAAGTTTCTTTGGTTACGAAAATTGTATGGCTCGAAGTTGCTCAAATTGAGAGAACTCGTCCACTTATGACACAAAAAATGAATATTTTAATGTCAATGCTGATGATAAACACAGTAAATCTAGGAGAACGAAAGTCGTTATATTGGACTCGAAAGATTAGAGTTGGTTGGTGTTTTATGGCATAAGGGCCAGATTTGGCCACACGTTGCGCCAAACGACAGAAACGAATTCTTGTAAAATAAAATGGTTAAAAGGAAAAATGTGAGTTGCTAGAACAGGTAAAACACAGGACCTAGTAAAATCAGATAAATAATGATTTAAAATTTTCATATAAAAATCCAGCAAAATTGTTTCTGTTAAACATTGTCAATTAAAAAGCAAGTAAATTATACTGATGAAAACAAGATACGAAAGATTAGAGAGAATAACGTGAATCTAATTATATGCCTTAGTTTCTTAGCTTGTTCGCTTCAGAATTTTGGGGGCAATGTGGCTGACACTTCAAGTTATACTGAAGGGCCAGCTATTCTGGGCAACTATGAATCTTCTGCTGTAAGCAAATGATGTCAAACTAAAATGCTGGCATTGTATAGCAGCATATGCAGAAACATAATCATTCACATTTTGGAGTCTTTATTCCTTTATTTTTTTATTATTATTATCTTTCAAACCCCTTTACATGCTACATTAACTTTATGCTAATTTGATACACACATTGCAGAGTGGCAGATGCAATTAGAACGTGGTTGGTGTCATTTGATTTGTACATTTAGCAAATCTAAAGACTTTATTAGATTTGGGAGTCTCAAATAACTTTCCGCCTTTCTGCTGCTACACAGGAAGAACCTTTTAGAATCTTCAATCGAGCATCCTATATTTGAGAGTTAGAATTATCAGGTGCATAATAAATTCAATTAACAAAAAAGGAAAGAAAGTCTTACGAATCTAAGAATGTAATAAGTATAAATGTCAAGAGATTAGCAATTAACACACATGTAATTTAATAAATTGCGTGATACTTGCACTGTTTACCGACTGAATTAATTGAGATACTGTCAGAAAGGTATAGAATGTTGGAGAGTTAAATTTTAACTTTTACTAAGTACTATATATTTATTAAAGTTAAATACAGATTTATCTTTAGTAGGTAAACGTTAGATGATAAAAATGAGATAGGTTATATTTGTATATTATTTATAGGCATTGTCACTTTAACTTACTTTTGAAACTTATGATAGCATCGTTTTTATAAAGAATAGTGTCTGAAATATATATGCACTTATTAAAATATTTACATAAGAGAGTAAATCCCTCCATATTAATATTTTAAGTTTATTAACATAACATAATTATTTTAAATCACATTTTTGATTAAATACATGCAGTAATTTGCATTATGAATATTTAGTGAAATTGTCAAGAGCATTTTTTTTTTTTAATTGAAATGAATCTGAAATGAGATGCAAGCGAAAATTTAAAAACAAATTATTAATATAGCTTTAAATGATTAAATCTGCAATCTATTGATTACGTATTGTTAAATAGTCTCTGTATTTCTGGAGAAGAATATTAATTTCTTTTATTAAATAAAATTATAATTTTATAATTTAATAAAAGAACTTTTAATAAATAGATTCATCACTAAAAGATTTTTTCAGCGTAAAAATGTAGTATTTGTATTATTGTATATCTATTGCCCCCACATAAAAAAAATAAACTCTATTAAAAATGTCACTTTATTTTTATTTGAATAATAATCTATTTTTTAATAAATGATCAAAGCTTAAAGAATTAATTAATTTTGCTAACAAAGATAATAACAAACGTTTAATAAAAGAATTCCTAAAACATGCTCAAAACAACTCCAATAACAAAGTTATGTAAGTCTTTTAATGAAATACATACTTTTTATCTTCATAAAGCACATTTTCTTAACATTATAATACTAACAACGAAAAAACATTTAATGACTTTTCATAATCTTAATCAAAGATCTCAGCATTCAGTAAACAATCACTAATAATCTAATAATTTCTCTAACTGCATCCCTTTATTAGATTATCATTTAGATTTTTCGAAATTCTTAGTTTTATGCTTTTTGACGTACAAAGCAGCACAACTGCAAATTTTTTTTTACCTTACAGGTTCAAAATATCCAACTAAATTCATTATTATTTTTCCCTTAGGATTATTTATTCTTCTTTAAATGTATCTACTAATGACTAGTCACTTGAGAATTTTTGCTTAAAAAAACTTTACATATTATTCAATGCAGATTTAATTTTGTTTTTAAATTTTGGGATGTTAATTATGGATAAGATTGTAATACATGAATTGTTTTTTTTTTTTTTTTGTTTATTACATTAAATATTTGAAGAAACCTTCTTATCTAGTTTCACATTCTGGAAACGTCATTATTAAATAGAATGAATTAAAGTTAATTTTTGTAATAAAAATTTTTGTGAATAAAGTACTTTACATTTCTGAAAACAAAGCAATAATTTTTTAATTTTTTTTTATTAAGATTAACTAAAATTAAATAACAATAAAACTAAAACATGTCAAATCATTAATTTTAAATAAAATATTTTCGCATAAATACTTTCTTTATAAAAATTATTTCCATTTTTATTTTCTGTAAAGTAATAATCATTATTTTTTTAATAAAATTCTATATATTTTTCAATAAAAGTTTTTTAATGATTTCTTATTTCTGTTATGATACCTAAAAACCTATTTTCTTTTTATTTTCTGTGTACGTCAAACAATTTCTTGAGGTATGTGTATAGTATACAAAACCCTTCTTTCACAAAAAGAAAACTGGTAATGTCTGAAGCAAACCAGATATTGTTTGTCTTGTGTTACCATCGTTATTTTTTACATAGTTACACTGAACGTCCACGTGTTTTGCGTTTCACATAAAAACACCCAAATTTCATCTAAAATATCCCTATTCGCTACATTATCCCTTGCTTCGTAAACAATTTCAGACACGTCTTGTATGTAAGCTCAATAGGGCATCGCAGTCCTTTAATCGATAGATGGCATACTGGGGGGAACATTATCCTGAAAAAGGAAAAAGTGAAGACATGAAGTCACAGTAGGGAGCTTCGGGCAATACCTTTAATCCCTCTAGATATCTACTGTTTCCTTAATAAAAGAGGATGAAAAAAAAATGCCCAGGAAATGTGTTTTATTTATGATAACATATATGAGACACGTAAAGATTCTCTTTTACGTTGTCATAACTCCAAAGAAAGCCTTCCTCTGTAAAATATAGTTAATGCATATATATATAGTACACGTGGCTTACCTGGAAAATATGAATATATGGCTCTATGTGCCCACCTATTTTGGTTTTCACAAAATACTATACTATAGCAATCCTTTTGAGAACTTAATGTAATTTGCGCTATTTTTCCCCATGTTCTCTTGTGTCAAAGAGATTAAGCAACTAAATAAAACAACAATTAAAACTCAATTTTAATTCCAAAATATTTTTTAATACCCATACGTAGATTGCGATCACACAAATTATGTAACAGTAACCTTCGAAATTATTGATGAAAAATACTACATACTGCTCTATTTATCAGAACAAAGAGAATTTTTTAATTATTGTAATGCTAATTATTAATTATTTTAATTTCTCAAAATTAGAATGATCGTTAGTTTCTTTAACTTGGAAAATTACGACGCAGATCGAAATCCTTTAATCACTTTTATGCATGTTTTCAGGTTTCGATATTACTGAAGACGACAGCCATCAAGGCTTCTTTCCACACAATGAAGTACAAGGGTATTGGACCTTTGTTGAAGAAAAAAGCCCTGCTGCAGTGTTGCCCTCACCCCAGATCAGGCAGAAGATTCTTCAGGCTCCCACAAGCTTCCACTGTCATCCCATACCCTAGAACCGGTAGAATGTTAGTGGACCCTGACACCCTTGACTACGAGTTCTCGTTTGTTCCTGACTACTCTTGGAGCAGCCTCGACTATCCTATTACAGATAATTTGATTGAAGGCAAGTCTGTTTCTTCCAAAAGGGGAAGCATTGCATTCCCTCCTCGTGTCGGACGTAAGAAGAGGTCCATCTCTGATGAAGAATCCGGAAACAACGACCTTTCCAACAGCAAAAAGCTACAAGGTGTCCTGTCCAGAATGATGAGTTCCGACTGGTCTTTTCTGGATGAAGAAGAACCTGATCTCTATCTTCGCCAAGAACGTCGCCCAAAAGCCGAAGCAGGAACGCATTTGTGCCAAGAGTTGGAAAGAAGCGATCCGAGGAAGATTTCGATGCCATTGAAGAAAAAAGGGCCATGTCTCTCACGCCAAGAATCGGAAGGGCGTCTCATCCCCAGAATTGGAAGGAATGACCCAAGATTCGAGGTCAAGAGCCGAGGTGCTTTCATTCCCCGCATTGGAAGACGTGCTGCTCTTACACCAAGGATTGGAAGATCAGAAAACCACCAATCAAGCAACGATGAAACCAAGTAAACCTTGAGACATGATGTTTTAAAGTTTTTTTTGAACTTTCCTTATGAATTTCCATTTAAGGAAACTTACATTTGAGAACATTCTGAATCTTTTCGAAATACAACAAAAAGAAATGTACGATTAGATAGTCTGATTGAGAAAAAAAAAATAAAAACATGTAAAAGCATTGTGTAAAATAAAATGTAAAATATATATGTTTGATAAATATCTTTATATTTTGTGAAGTATTACAACACATAAGTAACATCATAAAGTATATACTAGAGTACTACACACAAGAGCGTATTTAAATAAAACTGTAATATCAAATATCAATAGCATTTTCAATAAGATATTTACTGATTGAATTAAAAGTAATAAATAAAACACTATTAAAGGCTTATATGCAATTATAAATTCCCAAATCAAATTTTCTGCTTTATATTTATTTTTTACTCTACTTCAAATTAATAAGTGAAATAAAATTGAATTTTTGATTTAAATTCCACTGCTAAAAGCCTAATATAAAATTAATTTATTTAATTATAAACTTCTTAAAAAATAAAAAAAATTATCTATGTTATGCTCTTGAATTAAGCAGTACATTTAATAAAAAAAACTGACTGATAATGGGATTCAACTGGGAAACAAATATTTCATCTTAAATAAAACAATGTTAAGTGTTAGTGAAAAACGTTTCATTGCTAACAAAGTAAAAGCAAATATTAAAATTAATGGAAATGAAATAGAACAGTACCCAATTTATGAAGACTAATATAATTATGATTTGTTTTGCTAGTTGAATAAAAACAACAACAAAGTAAAAGAAATAATTATATCTTGAAATAATTTTGAAATGAATATGCGTATAAAAAAACAATAAATAATAGTTAACAATCTCTTTAATAAAGTTACAAATAACATTAATTTAAAACTTTTTCATTTATAATTAGATTACTTTTCATTAAATATAAAAAAATTAGCTTTCGAATAATAGAAATCAATTGTGAAGGATATATTTCAAGCGTCAATATTTCAGAGTTTTCGAGAAGAAGTAAAATGAAATAAAAAGTGATGAGTGAAGTCGTCATCATTATCATGATCATGTTTGAAAAAAATTATAATAACAATTTTATTTATTGAGGTGTTTCATTTGAAAAAAAATTACTTTTTAATTTTCAATTGCTTTCGCATATCTTGTAGCATAGTTAAAAATGATTCAAATTTTTATTTTAGACTTTTAATTTTATAAAATGCATAACTTATCAATATAAAATATTTAATAAGGTTTAAACGTTTAATCTTCTGCAGTAACAAAAAATCATAGGTATGATAAATGGTGTTAAAATAATTGATCAACTCAATAAAATAAATCATATTTATATAATTGATATTCAAAAACAAAAGTTCTGAAATCTATTTATTTCCATTTTTAAATTAAATTTCAAGATACGTTGTAAAAACAGAATAATTTCCGCCACAAAAAAAAATCTGCTGCGTTTTTCAATCATCACAATTCAGATTTTTTATAACTATCATCATCTATAGCTATAAATTTATATCTTGATTATCGATTTATATCTTCACAATTCACATTTTTGTAACTATTTCAAAAACTGAAGTGACATCTGAAGATAAAAAAACACATAAGTATAATAATAAAAATACATATTTAAAAAACCCCCAAATTTTTATTTTTAATTCAGATATACTTTGTAATGGTATGTAATTAAACCTTAAAAGCTACTGAAACAGATATCATTTATGCCAGATTAAAATGATAATTTAAGTGTTGAGGTATAGGTATACATAAGGTATGTAGTATAACTTATGTGTGCCAATAGATATACATAAATTGTGTAAATCAATTACAGAAAAATAATTGCAGCAAGGAAAACTGAAATTGCCATGACATATTATCTGTAAACTGAAAAATATATATATCTCCACATGATTATGAATATATGCATATACAGGCAAATCTTTCAGTAACAAAAAAGTGTCACCAGTAAAAAGTGTCAAAGTGTAATAATAATATTTAAGTAAATAGTAAACATTGTACGGAAAGAGGATAAGATTCCATTTGAATTTTAAATGTAATAATTCGTAAATGTGTATATATCTAATAATTAGCTATTATTTATATAATTTTTCCACTTCCATAAATGAATTTATTAATTTTCCTATATATATGCACATTTTAAGAAATTTCATATTTAAATATTACTTTTTAATACTTTTAAAAATTATTTTAATACTATTTATAGTAACCCATCTAAACTTATTTATGATGACGTAATCTTCTATAATGTTCAATGAAATATGTTTTGCTGATCGTTTTGGTTATGTTCATATTGCCTATACTTCTTCGTCAGAGTATTATGATAACGGATGATTTTTAAATGTGGAATGGTTGAGAATTTAACACAAATTTATGTTGAGTTATCCTAGAAATTTAACCATTTTTTTTTTACTTCTCTTGAGGAACAAATGGCCATAATTTTGAATTTTGCAGTCATTATCCAAAGAGTTTTTAATTAACTCTTCATATAATTTTTCTTACCTCTACTGATAATAGCACCTAATTAGAAAAGTAATATAATCTGTATTGCTAACTTTTGATAAAAAGTGAACGAAGGAATTAACCAATCAGATTAATCTATCAAGACATATTATAGAAATTATAATAGATTTTATAGTGTAAATTTAATGCAAAGTATCTGGGAGTATATCTCGACAATAAACTAACCTACATTAATCATATGAATCATATAAAAAAAAAGTTAATATTTGTATTCGCATGTTGTACCCTTTTATTAACAAAAAAACTCACCTCTTTCATTAGAAAATAAATTAATCATTTACATGTACTATTTGCGTCCTGTTATAACTTATGCTAGATCAGTTTGGGGTTCTGCTGCAAGGTACCACATTAATTTTATTAATAGAATTGAAAATAAATTACTTCGTATGATAACAAACTCTCCTTGGTACTTTAGAAATGATGACATTCGTCACAGCTTATCCCTCCCTGCTATTCAAAATTTTATGCTTAAACTTGCGAAAAATTTTTACGCAAATCTTGATTTTATTCCCAATGATGAAATTCGTAATCTTCCTAGATACTATTTCACATTGCCGGAAAACGCTAAACGCCCTCGGGCGACACTGCACAATTTGCAATTGACCTAGACGAACTGGCTCAGTGTTCAGAGTAGAGTCCTTGTTGCCGTAAGGCAGCGGGTTCGAATCTGACCTGTCCCTTTAGTCATCATTTCTAGCAGCATTTACTCTACTCCGTAGTATACTCCTAATTGTTTTTATGTATATTTTTTCTGTAACTGGTTTTTTATCTTGTTTCTTTTCTTTTCATTTTTTATTCTTAACTTGTATTTATTTCATTATTGGGCAATACCTTGATCACTCATTACTGTTTATAATCATCAATGTTTTATTCCATACCATGAACTTTAATCTATAATCCTGGAGTAATAGGTCATTATAGACCAAGGAACTCCGTGAACACAAGGACGATGACGATAGTGTAAATTTCTAGTGAGAAAAAAGAAAAAAAAAAGAAATTAAGCAACAAAACTAACATATTATGTAAAATTATGTAACTTCTAAAATTTATTAAAAATTGGTTCTAAAATCAAGATAGAGTTTAATAAAGGAGTAGATATGAAAACAATAGTATTATATCTATCAACGATGACAACGATAATATTATTTTTCATTGATATACCGTTCATGGGATGTAAATGTGATATAAAATTATTACATGTCTCTGAAAACACTACGTAAATCATTGGGGGTTTTTTATCATTTTTATGTAAAAAAAATTTTTGTTTTCAATTTTTAAAATAATATCCTGGAAAAAAACCTATTTATAATGAAATTCTATCACATGTACTCGAAATACAGTTATCCCAATACATACCCATAAATGAAGTCAAATTATAATAAATGAAGTTAAATTATAACGTATTGTGATTTGGTATGTTCAAACTACTGTATTCTTAGGAGAGAAATTTGCTCTGGCCATTCATAATTTATACTAATTCTAGAAACTCTTTAATCTACATAAAGTACATCTATTACAATAAAAAAAGCAACATCGCTGTAACATTATGGTATTTTAACATAATTGTTTTGGAATTATTTAGAAGATCAAGTTTCAGAAGTTTTAATCCCTAAAATGAGAAATATTGCAGCAGTTGAAATTAGGACAAAATATGTCATTTAAAAATATCGTATTGATATATATCAATACAATAAATAAGATAGTTATATGAAGTCTCGCTTTTTAAGGAGTGTTGCGATTTCATTTTTGAGCAGGATTCATTATAATGTTGGCCGAGTTTGGATAGTTAGACAGCCTTGATTTACAATGATTCAGAACTGATTAACTGCTGCCGGTACGACAGTTTCAAGGCAGACCGTGTACAGACGCTTAGGGCACATTGGTCTATATGCTCGTAGGCCTGTCAGATGTGTTCCACTTACCGCAACCCACTGTCGCCTGCGATTAACCTGGAGTAGAGAGCATGCATTGTGGACACCGCAACAGTGGTCTGGTGTGATGTTTTCCGACGAGTCCAGGTTTAGTTTGCAGTCTGATTCTCGCCGGACTTTCATATGGAGAGAGCGCCAGGTACCGTTACCACCAAGAGAACACCATTGAACGACACCGTTACGGTGGTGCAGGATGGCTCGTTTGGGGAGGAATTATTCTTGGTTCCAGAACTGACCTGCATGTTCAGAGTGTAACGATGACAGGCCACATCTATCGGGATGTCATTCTGGAACAACATGTACGTTTGTTTCTGGGCGCCATGGGTGCTGAATTTCTGTTTATGGATGACAACGCCCGTCCTCACCGTGCATACATTGTAGACGAATGCCTTCAATTGGAGGATATCACCCGTATGGATTGGCCAGCATACTCACCGGACTTGAATCCAATAGAGCATGTGTGGGATATGCTTGGCCGACGAATTGCAGCCCGTCAACCCCCTCCCACCTGTCAACCGAAACTTCGGAGGGCATTGCTTGATGAGTGGTGTAATATTCCCCAAGATCAGATTGATAATTTGATACTCAGCATGCCTAGGCGTTGTAAGGCCTGTATTGCATCGTCCGGGAGACATACTCCATATTAACCATCATACTAACCATATTATACTGTTTTTTGTAAATAGGTTGTGTTTTGAAATTTGCTCAGGGAGTAAAAATCGCAATTTTTATTAATTATGTCAAACATATAGCATCTTTTTTGCTCTTTACCTTTTGTTTAATAAATAGTCTTTACAAATAAGTCAAATTTGTTTTGCTTCTGTCTCTTTCTTTGCCTGAACTTCATTATCCTTAATTTATGGACATTAGTGTATAATAATATATAGAATAATCTAATAATAAAAACTGTAACTAAGGTAACATATATTCTTGATAATGATGAATAATCGAATCTCACCGAATTAACCGTTTTACACCATACTATACAATTCGGATAAAGGTTTCTACAAATGTACATGAATAAACCTAAAAACTAAACTATCAAATTGAAAAAAAAGGTTTCGATACTCATTTATTATGATGTCGCATAAAACAGACATCATTTTTCCGAAAATCAACTTAACATCGCAATAAAATATGAAAGCATCTCCTTTTAGCAAATGTTTCTTCTTGACTACTAAACAAGCAACCTTCTAAAGAAAAACTGCTTAATGCATACAGCAACATCCAGGTAGTTTCGAAGTTATTATTCTGATTATGAAGCACTTAATGAAATAAACTCTAGGGGTAAAGAGAAACTAAATTACATTTAGATGTCTCTGTGCGCACTTCAACTAAATTTTCCTTCTTTAAACTGCTTTATATGTCCATTTTTAATGTTCTCCTATAGAGGGTAATAGCACCCCATAAAGACATACATTAGCTGAAAGAAATACACAGTGCCCTTCTGGAAGGTTTAGCTATTTTGTATTATAAAAATATATGCTAGTTTTCTTTTATATCCAGAATAATACTGTGGCACTACTTTTATGAGAGTTAAAAAAATGGTATTTAGTACCTGATTGTAATTTTCGTCATAAATTAAAAAAAAATGAACATTAATGCTAGAGTTAGATTGAATGTAAAATTTCAGTAAACCTTTCTCAAATTCCTAAAAGTAATTTTCATTAATTACAACTGTGAATATTATCTTATATTATTTATTCAAACTTTTACGGTATTTTTAGTATTTTTTTTTTTATTTACAGTTTCATCCTTTTTTAAAATTTGCAGTTTCAGTGCATTTTCAAACTTGTTTGTTTAAAAAGATTATAAGCTAGGCCATTTGAAAACTACTTTAAGTATATAAAAAACATTAAATTATTATTACATTTTTTATAAACATAGAAGAACTCTTATCAACGTACTCCTATTGTTTTTAATTGGAACTAAAAATATATTCTATGCACAATATATAAAATCATAGTTGTTAAAATCTATTGTTTCTTATCCCACTTGATCGACAGTACCATCTAGACCAAGTCCATGAACCCTGAGTGTTCTCATGGTAGGAGGTAAGGGGGGGCAGCTTCTGTTGTGATGAAACAGCCGTAGGTAGAAGTCTTATTAAAATATAATTTTATTATCTCTTATATCCTAACAACAAAACATTTTAATGCAAAAATAAATATCTTGATATAAAATATATATTATATAAAAAAATAAAGCGTTAATAATTCATTTATTTTACTCCAACAGGCTATAACTAAACTTTTTTAAGAAAAACAACTTTTACGCGAATAAGTTACATTGCGAATAAATAAAAAAAAATTAAAAAAATCTTTTTTAAACAAGGCATGAATTTATAATAGTAAAAAGAAAATGGTTGATTTGTTATTCTTTAAATTAACTATAATCTGTAAGGAATTATTAAAAGAATTAAAATTCTCAAGCATGAAAATAATTCAGATATTTATAAATATTAATAATTTTTAAATATACAAAAATTTTATTAGATACTAGAGGAGAATTAATTTTATACATGTAAATTTTCAAAAATTTTTAAAAAACTCAAAATGAATTTTAAAACCTGACAAAGATGATTAATTAAATTTGTTAATAATTTTTTTAATTAAATTTAAATTTGTTATTAATTTTTATAATTAAATTTAAATTTGTTAAGTAATTTTTAATTAAATTTAAAACTTAACAATTTTTAAAACATAAATGTTCAAATTTTTAATGAAGAATAATTAGATAAAGAAGGAATACAAAAATTTTAATTTCAATAATGATTTATTAAAAAGCTCTTTGCATATTTTTTTTTTCAAAATCTTTCAAGAATTTCCCAATAAAACGAATTTTTAATTGATATATCTGAATAAGATTGTTTCCTGATTAAAATTAAGAGAACTTAAAATATTCACTTTAGTATAAAAAAAAAAAAATTTCAAATATTTTTTGTCAATTGCTATTACATTAAAGTTTTTCCGTTTATTTTGAAAAAGCATGCTCTTAATAGAAAAAAAGATGAAAGAATTCTATTTTAATTATTGATTCTAAAATTTAAATACTCTTAAAACAAATGGATCAAATAAGAAATAAGCATCGGTAAATTGTTTCTATTAAATCTAATTTTCTTACTTTTAATTAGAAATTATATATAAGGCTTATAAATAACAAACATGTATTCACTGCTATTCATTATTTTCTAAGCGTGTGAAGTGGAACTCTTTCATTGAAACTGCTTCACCAATTAATTAATAGCTGGCAATTCTTGAAAAGTTTAGTCACGCAAAATGAAAATCTTTTCAACGTATGAGGTTGAAAAAATATTCAATTAATAAAGGACAATCGTATCTCATTGAAACATAGCTGTTTTACGTTTCATATAAAATTCCCATTAAATATATGGATTATTTTTTTTAATTTGAAGAACTTAAAACACAAAACTTTTAATGAGTACTTGGTATTGAATAGAAGTAGATAATTTTCTAAAGTGAAGAGTCTTGAACTTTCTGTTTATCAAATAAAAAAAAATGTTTTTTGTGATGTTTTACTTTTTAAATGAAATTGACTCTTAAGATAATTTCGTGATTTATCAAATCATTATTTAACTGAATTTTTAACTCCATCCATAAAAAATATTTCTTTGATCAATTAAAAATTTAACTAAAAGGGATTTTTAAGATGATGTAGAAATCCTTAGACAAATCCATTGAAAAATTTCTGTTCAATATTAACAATGCTTATACTAAAAATACTTTTATTTATCAACAACACATTAATGAATAAAATTAAAGTTTGATTTATCAAATTTTAAAATTAATTATTTTAATTTCTGTATTAGATTCGAATGGACAAATATATATATTAATTAAAATTGTTTAACGTAAATGTTTAAAAGTTTAGTTAATAGTTAAAAAATTTGTGAATGTAAAATATACTGGTTAATATTTTACATTGAAAAACTTCATTAACAAAAGCTATTATCTTTATCAATTAATTAATTTTTATTCACAATATTTTCTATATAAGTATGATTGTCAGAGTTTAAATGTCTTTTTTAGTATATAGACAGAACATAATAAAAGCTTCCATCAAGTAATCATAATTATTATGCTTATTCAAAAGATATAAAAAGTTTTATTTTAAAATGTTGAAAATAAATTTAACTCAATTAAAGTATTTCAGTTTTCTTTTTTTTTTTTATAAAATTTTGTACAAGTCTTTTAAATATTAATAAAGAAAAATTACTAAAATCATATTCACTTTGTTTTTACATTATGTTGTATATTAGACTTCTTAAAATATTCTAAATCTGCAAAACTTTTATTGTTCCTTTTACATTAAAAAAATGTATGTAATGAATATGTATGTTGAAATAAAAACTGCTGTAATCATCTTAATAAAAATATATAACGGATTTAAAGACATATTTGATAGTGTTTTATTTAGCAAATGAAGCTATATCATTATTAGCTAGTAGCATATGAAATTATACCATTCTAGAAAAAAATATTCTTTTTATTAACAAATGCAATTTAACAAATGCATAAATTAAATTAATAAACAAAAACTATAAAAACTCATTCTCTTAGAGCTGTGTTTCTTAATTTATTCAACTTAGATTAATAAAAAAAAAAAAACTTTTTCATTAAAACTTTTCAGTATTAAACAATAATTAATATTTTATTTTTCATAGAAATATTCTTTTTTATAGTTCAGCAATATAATTACTTATTAATAATAAAGTTAGAGATGATAGAAAAGTAGAGATTATAATTCAAAAATTAGAACTTTGATGAAAATGATTCCGAATTGAATATTGATGGGAATGCAATGAATCAGCAAAAAAAAAAAAAATTATTTATGTTTTAACAAAATCAAATTCTTCATATTTAGCATTTAATTTTTGAAAATGTTAATAAAAAAAAAGAATGTTCTTATTGAAAATAAATTAAAATACTTAATATTTACTTACAATTTGTGTCAGAATTATAGACTTAAAATTATGAAATGCCAACAAAATGATTGTTTAATTATATGTCGTTCAGTTGTAAATATGTTTTGAGTATATATATAATCTTGCTAAATTTACTGATATAATTTTCATGCATGGATCCCTCTTTTTCAAAAAAGTACTTATTATTATACCTAAAATATTAATCAATGTATTTAATTCTATGCTAATTAAGTTTTTCATAGGATTGTATTATCACTTTAAAATCTAAGATTTTATTATTATTATCACTATTCACACTTTTTCTCTCACTAATTAGTTAATTAATTTTTTTAATTAATTTAATTGCAATCATCATTTTTAGTTTAATTAATAATTTAATTTTAATTTAATTACTAATGGAACCATTTCTTTATAAGAAATGAAATATGTAACAATCAATATTTTTCAAATGAATTAATTTCAGACTAAATTAGTTTTTGTATTGGAAAAATTAAATTTAATTCTTAATTAACATATTTGGTGAATGTGTCAAATACTGAAAAAAAAAATGTATATGAAAATTTTCTTTCAAATTTAATTTTTTTGTATAATTCGAATTTAGTTTCAATTCTTATAATAAGTAATTAGTTCATCAAACAGAAATTCAAATAAATATTTTTGTATCTGAATTTGAGATTCAACAAAACCTAGGGCATCAAGTTAGATAAAAAAGGAAAAAAAAATGGGCAACCTTAAAAAATAATTAAATATGTATTGAAAAGATTTAAATGGTTAATTAAAATGAGAGACGAGTTAATATTGAATTTTTGAAAATAATATTGGAATAATCAGTTAAGAAAATAAAGGAACTCTCTTTGTGGAGTTAGTCGAAAAACAATCTTTTTCTACATAGAATATTTTGAAAATTTTTTTTCATCATTTAACATAATATTTATAAAAACAAGTTATTTATTTCAAAAAGAGTTTGAAAATAAAAAAGTATGAAATATTTCTAAAATTATACGAAATATTTTTTTTTTTTTATCAAAAGCAAAATTTTTTTCGGTCCTGTTAATTTATTAACATGCACATAATGGAACATTTATATAGATAATATTCTATTGAAATTTGTATCTATGATATTTAATTGTATATTGCTTTAAAGTAATGCAAATTATACTTGTATTTGAATCTATATATCAATTTTTTATAAGTTCTATAATTAACTTAGTTGTATTAAATAGAAAGTTAATGAGATAAATGGGAATAAATTCTAAAAAAAAAATACTAATAGTTATAGAAAATTGAGCAAAACAAAAAGATTGAAGACCAACATTTTTTTTTTTTTTTTTTTTTTTTGAAAAACAGAGCCAGCAAATAGTGAGAACACATTATAACAATTGATGCAGTGTAAAAGGATATGCATTTTGAAAAAAAGGGAGGAAATTGTAAAAGTAATAATTCATCAGCAAGTCAATTATAGAAAAAAATAATATAGTATTGCCAATATTTTATATTATTAAAATTTTCGTTGACTAAAATAATGAATAAAGTTAATCCTCATTAAAGAAAATATAATTAAAGTTTGTAACTTTAATTATATTTCTAACATTAGAGAGTTAACTATATTTTATAAAAATTTTAAACATAGAAGGCAAAAATGTTGAGTAAAAAGAATTATTATAGTTTAGAAAAAAACAATAAAAATAAATAATAAATTTTAAAATAATTATTTATATATATATTTTTCTTAAAAAGCATTTTTTGTGTGAAAAAGTATATGCACGGTACTGTGCAATAGAGTTAAAATATTTATTCAGTCAAACCCATAGCGCAGTTATAGTTTGAATGGTTTTCAGTTGAGATATTTGAAGGTAATTTTAAAACTATTAATAGAAATTTGGATAAAAGTTACTAAATATTACAATTGTTCAAAAATTAGGCATTTTCAGTGAAGCATTAGTTCAATCTGAATGAAAAACAAAGGATTTGAAAATTGCTATGCTACCTCGCGTTAAAATGTATGGTTTGTTTACTATTTATTTTGATTGCTTTTTGTTAACTGGTAGTTGGAATTCAAAGAAATTCTGACAAAAAGAAATGAGTAATTAAAATCTAAACCTTACATAAATATGTCTTTAATAAATTAAATTTCAGACAATGTACACTTGTCTTATCTGAATAATATTTATTCACAATAATGAGGTGATATTCTTTAACTGATCAGATATTATTGTTTCAACTGTTTTCTTTGCATTTGGTTCAAAAGTTCTATACCTTAATTTAAATTCTCTTTGATAGGTGTTAGCAATTGTTTCCAGTAATATTATGTTATTTTTTAAACTATTTTATAAAGCAATATTGAGAAAAGTTACTAATAAATTAAAATTAACCAAAAAATGTGGTTAAATTTGACAAAATGCATAAACAATTTCTCAAAATCGTTTAAAACGTCTCTAATACACATTGATGATTTCAAAATCATTTAGAAAAATCAGAATTTCGAAAATTAAAATTAAATATTAAATATTTTTTTTAATCATTTATTACAGAAAAATTAATAGATATAATCCTTTGAAATAACAATAACACCATTGTTTAACTATATAACCAAACAATAAATAATAAATCCCAGTTAAACTAGGTTTTTACAATTTAAACAAAATATGCTACAATTATATTATGAAATCCTGTACTGGTCTACCTTAAATGTTTTATTTTCAAAACAAATTCAAAAAATAAAAACAAACCATTTTGAATCTGTCCATTACTCTTTAGTCCCCTTTTTGAAACACGCGGATTATTTTAGTGTACCACTTTATCCAGTTAAATAAAACTATAAAATATTTA
Organism: Caerostris extrusa; assembly: GCA_021605095.1. Classification (NCBI taxonomy): domain Eukaryota; kingdom Metazoa; phylum Arthropoda; class Arachnida; order Araneae; family Araneidae; genus Caerostris; species Caerostris extrusa. Next base: position 1,315 of record BPLR01004462.1, on the reverse strand, counting down.
TTAGATTCACCGAATACAAGACTATTGTAAAAAACGGACCGTCGCAACATTCTCAGAAGCAATAAATTCAGGACCCCTAATTGTGACTGGAAAGACCAGGGCACAAAACTCCTTCCTTCATCTACTCGTTGCTCTCTGATGTTGACCAATTTCCTTAACTGCAAATTGCTCCCCTTAGTGCTCCTTTCTAAACAATATAGAAGCCATTTGTTTCTCACATGTGAGAAGAATCACTCAAAAGATTGCGATGCAAAGTGGTGTAGTGCATTTATTTTTGTTATGTCGTAACTGAAATAAAAACCGATCAATAAGGGATTGCTGTAAATAGAATAATAAAATGCTTCGATTTTTTTGTACTGTTCTTCCATTATGTTTAATTCTATCATTTTTATTTAGTTTTTATCAGTTTTATTCAGTTTAATTTTCATCAGTTTTTCAGTTTTAGTTTTATCAGTTTTATTCAGTTTTTAGTTTTATTAGTTTTATTCAGTTTTAGTTTTAATGTTTTTATTCAGTTTTAGTTTTATCAGTTTTATTCAGTTTTTGCCTTTTATCAGTTTTATTCAGTTTTTATTTTATCAGTTTTATTCATATTTAATTTTATCAGTTTTATTCAGTTTTAGTTTTATCAGTTTTATTCAGTTTTTAATTTTTATCAGTTTTATCTCAGTTTTTAATTTTATCAGTTTTATTCAGTTTTAATTTTATCAGTTTTATTCAGTTTTAATTTGGTCAGTAATAAGTTTATTGCCTACATTATATAATAGTTCAAGGTTTTTTATAAGTTTTAATTATTACAATTATTTCAATCGAATAGCAATTAATGTGAAGGAAAATTTATATATTGCTAATTTATATTTCTTGGTAAATGCTTCCATTTTCAATGAAGTGTTAAAAATTAAATACATATTTTAGTTAAGGTGAACATTCAGAAAAATTGGACAATATTGCACTCAGGACAAAAGCTTACTAAATGCTTGTTTATTGTTTAATATATAGTTAATCATTTGCCCGCATGTAACAGGCTTTACTTGGTATACCAAGGCAGATGGCACGCATTGGCAGTTGATACCGCTTTGCTTGGTCTCGAAGAACGAACACAAGAAGGCTGCTGCTATTTTGTCTCAGCTACGTTACAGAATGACCTCCATTTCATCAAACATTGTTGATTGGGTAAATTGGTGTACCCGCAGTGATATGGAGAATGGAAGCATTGATCTCTGTAAGCCATTTCAACGCAACTGCATCATCTTGGAAGCACCTAGATAAATGACAATACATCAATATCCAAAAGTTACATATAATCCATAATTTT
>BPLR01004460.1:12500-36565 GCA_021605095.1 Caerostris extrusa | reverse complement strand
CCCCTCTATTGCAGAAAGTCCTTTATAAATAATTTTCATTCATTTTTTTAAGTTTATCTAGAGCCATCTATTGGTAATATATGCAACTTAAATCTAAAAACTAAAATTAATTAATTAAATTTATTAACTGAATTAATATTTGAAAAACTATATTAACATCAAGTGTTATCCACTACAAGTTAAAAAAAAATGTGCTTTGAACTTGAATGCATAAAAAGTATTTTTATGAACGATTGAAAATTTGAAAAGATATATATAGGGAGAGTGTGACTAATAGAAGGAATTGAAAAAATATCGTTCACATCATAAAAATTATATAAAATATTTGGAAAATATCAACTGGATATGAAGATAGAATGCTAGAGATCTAGTTGGAAAAATGATGGTATATTTATTTTTAGTATTAATAGCAACACGGTCACTTTTTTATGAATGTAAAAACCAAATTTATAAAAATTAAGAATTAAAAATATTAAAATATTAATTCAAAATATTAAGAATTGAAATATTAAAAATATATGATATTTTAATAAAAATTAAAATTAAGAATTAAAAAATAATAAAAGATGGATTATTGAAGAGAATATATTACTTAGTATTTTTACTTATTAATGAAAACAATAAATAATTTATTATTTAATAAATATTTATTAGTTAATAAAATTGTTATGGAACATGAAATTGAATAGCTATTTAATTTTACAATCAAAGACAAATATTCAGAATTAATATAGCTCCCTCGCCAAGCATGACTGGAAGAAAAACGAGTTTTTGATAAATTTTTTTAATGTCCCTGCTTGATTGTTTTAAATTTTAATCATTGAAAATTACAGAAATTTATTGAATTTAATTTACTGAAAAGCACTAAGTTATATATTTGTCCAACGATATAAATAGTTTCAATGTAAAAACTTCTACATTTACATGTCTGGCAATGGTAAATACTGGACCATCGTAAATAGTCAATGGAGAAAATTTTGGAAAACTAAGAGTAATATTACTAGAATATAATTAATACAACATTTAAATCCATTTATATTGAGAATAAACTGATTTGCTGCAAATAAACATTATTAAAACTTTATTTTTAAATCTCTAAACATTTATTTTTAAGTATGATTATATTTTTAAATGGAGATTCAGTCAGTTAAATATAAAAACATGAAAAATACACTGAAAAATTTAATTTACCGAAAAGCACTAAATTATTTACTTTTCCAACAATATAGTTTGAATGTGAAAATTTCTAAATTTTCATGCCTATTTATGGTAGATATTGGACCATCGTAAATAATCAACGGAGAAAGATTTGGGCAACCAAAAGTAATATTAGTAGAATATAAGTAATGTAATATTTAGTGTCAATCATACTGAGAATAAACTGATTGTCCGAAAATAAAATAACCTAGGTAAAACTTTATTTTTAAATCTCTTAAACATTTATTTTTATGTTAATACTTTTATGAAAATTAAGTCTGTTAAATATGAAAACGTGAAAAATAAATTATTGTATTTAGTGCAAAAATATCATATTAGATTAAATAAAACATTATGAAAGAAAAATCTATCAAGCATATTTAATGTACAAGTAAAATATTTTTAAGGTTCAATTCTTTATTAAGATTTTAATTTATTTTATTCTAGGATAGAATTCCAATGCTCTGGGGATCCTCCCCAGCTCAGTCTATTTTTGAACGATTGCATGATTCTCACATGAAACAAGAAGAAAAAAACATTCAGAAAACGGAGAATTTCCATTAGTCCAGAACCCTCAAGGCCAGTTACAATCAATAAATTCAATTGTTAATAGTTTATCATCAGCTGCCGAAGGTGAAAGTCAAATGCAATCCCAACCTTTTTCGATATATCAGAAAAAAAGTCCTTGCGGTTCCAGCACCTTTAAATGGATACTTCGTGAAATTTCATTTACGACACAATGTTTCAAGAGGCATTCCTGCAAATGATCAACAAAGATTCATCGCTGAGCACCTGAATCCCAGCCAGTCTCATCAGAAGCAAGTACCAAACCAACATCAATCTCTGAATAAAGGACAAATGACCATTAATCAGCAACATACTTTCACTAAGTCTATCAATCAACCTATTATGCCAGTGAACACTGCCCAATACCCAATGATTCCCCATAATATTTTGGGCAATCAAAAATATTTTGTGCCAGGTCTTCAAAAATCTATTTATCAGTATCCTTTTTGTGATGATTCATCCATCATCAATCAATTATCCTCAATTTGTCATCAACCAACAACAACAGCAATTAAAACCCAAGTGGTCACGAATCGGTCTTTACTCACCCTACATCGATCAATCAACATCTTTCTGAGAGGGACAACAATCCTTCCACCAACAGCAATCGTCAATGGGACAGCATTCTAAATCCGAAGAACTCGTAACAGAATCTGTTAGAAAAACTGATCCAACAGTCGAGAAAGCTATCAGTGAATTCGATCATCTTTCTGAACAGCATGTCCAGGCTCTAACCGAGAAGCTTTTGTCCCAAATTCAAAACCAGGCTCAATTTGGAGGGTATCTTAGTGAATCTGCTAAAGCTGGTCAGCAAGGATCAGAGACAATAAATTCCCAAACTCCTTCAACAACAGGTAAGATCATTTACCACAACAAAACTCTTTAAAAGTAGTTGAGAAATTATATGATTGATATTCTCCGTAAGAATTTCAAATTGATAATTTAAATTCATCCTTTGAAAAATAATTGATGTCATAAAAATATTTCTTAAAAAGTTTACTTACTAGTTTCTGAAAAAGTGATTCATAAAACTTTAAAATTTTCATAAAACTTTTGATTCATATGTAATTCATATAACTTTTGATTCATATGTGATTCATATAACTTTATCATTTTCATATAAATGTGATTCATATATGACGCAAAATTCTAGGGATTCATTACATAGCTTCAAATCAGGTGTAGAAACTTTTATTACATTTTTAATAAAATAAATCAATAAATTAAGTAGAGTGACCAAATGAAGGCATTAATAATTAAAAATTTAGCATATTGTAAGAACTTATATCTCTTTAAATGTATATGAGAAATTATATGATTGATATTTTCCATAAGAATTTCCTTTTCTTCACAATGAAAACTGAAATCCATTCTTCGAAAAAAAAAATCGATATCATAAAAATCTTTCTTAAAAAGTTTACTTACTAGCTTTTAGAAAAGTGATTCATAAAAGTTTATAATTTTCATAAAATTTGTATTCATATAACTGTGATTCGTAGTTCTAATAATTAATATAGCTTTATTATTTTTTCATTTAATCTGTTTCAAAGTAGGTTTCATTTTTGTACGCGATATAACTAATGCAGCAATGTTTTTACTTCTTATGAGTTTTCTTTTTTTTTTTAATGATACTCATGATTTATAAATAATTTTCTATTCATTTGTATGCCATGTTTTTCTTTTCAATTTTTGTAAATTTTAATTAATTTACATTATTACTTCATGGTACTGAAATTTTGACAAACCAGAATGAGCACAACAAACACGAGGTTCTTCAAGAGAAATCTCTCAACCAACTTTTTCTCTAATTACATCACATTAAAATATAATGCTTTGTTTTTTATTATTGAGATGAAATTTTTTCCAGGTATATAATTCTTTTTTTTTTTTTGTAATAGTTTGTTAGAGCTAATGTTATGAGTTTTCATTCTTCGTATAGAAATTGTTTTTACTTGAAATTTTTCCATTTTTGAGTTTTTACACTTAAAATTATAACATAAAAATTAAAAAAATATATATTAATAGTGTTAAACTATGTCAACTATTCTTTTCTCCCAACCAACATTTTATCTTAGGTTCAGATTAATAATGGTTATAATAAAATTTGAACAACAAACACAAATTTCCATTCTTCACATTCTTGAGTTTTTACACTTAAAATTATAACATAAAAAATTAAAAAAAAATATTATGTTACATCTGTGCCAGTTATTTTTTTCTACCAACCAACATTTTATCCAACCAACCAACCAACATGTTCAGATTCATAATGGTTCAAATAAAATTTGAACAACAAACACAAATTTCCATTCTTCCCATTATTGTGTTTTACACTTAAAATTATAACATAATTTTTTAAAAAAATATTGTTATTTCAGTTACTATTTTCTCCCAACCAACATTTTATATGTTCATATTCATGATGGTTCAAATAAAATTTGAGCAACAAACACAAATTTCATTCTTCCCATTCTTGTGTTTTCACACTTCATGTTCAAATGTATTATGTTCAAATTCATGAGGGTTCAAATAAAAGTTAAGCAATAAACACAATCTTTAAAGAGTTATTTTTAAACAAAGCAATGATTTTATTTATCACCAGTAATGAGAAAATTTTGATTGCTTTCTTATTAATGCATTTATAACATTTGTTAATTTTCTTGATTTTAGGTGTCGACATTAATCCTTTGGTTCCTGATTTAGAACAAAATTACGAGTCAGTTCTCACAACCACTACCCTTCATCCACCACATGAGAGAACCGGGGCATCCCTGAAACAGCATTTGAAGACCCCGTATGCATCTTACGATTTCAGCCATTTCTTGTAAACGGAACTGCATTACAACTAGTTGACAACTTCGGAAACGATTTTAAAATATTTTTTTTCACCATATTGATTGAAAATAGCAGTTATTTTGTGATTGGTTGATGTGATTTTTTTTTAAAAAAGAATGAATGAGATAATTACAGTTTTTATACTTCAAGTAATGCTTACTAAAAAGTGCTCCTTACAGCAAAAACCTTTTTTACAGTTAAAATAATTTATCTTTATCAAATTTATCAAATAGAACTTTCAGCTAAAAATATGTGTTTATAAAGTGTTTTTGGTAGTGGTATAGTGTATTAAAATGTTTTTTGTAATGGTATAATGTATTAAAATGTTTTTTGTAATGGTATAGTGTATTAAAATATTTCTTGTAATGGTATAATGTATTAAAATGTTTTAGTAGGAAAAAAGAATTAAAATAGTTAACTAGATAAATAATGACGAATTAAAATGAATTAAATACTGAAGAATGAAAATTAATTAAATACTGACGAGTCAAAACGAATCAAATACGGACGAATTAAAATGAATTAAATAAAGACGAATCAAAATGAATTAAATACTGACGAATGAAATGTATTAAATACTGACGAATTAAAATGAATTAAATACTGACGAATTAAAATGAATTAAATAGTGATGAATTAAAATGAATAAATAAGGGCGAATTGAAATGAATTAAATACTGACGAAAATTGCAGTTATTAATATCCTAAGAACACTTCTTTAAATCTTTAATCTTATTATGTCTACGTCATAAAATAACTTAAAATGTTAAAATAATAAAATAACTTAAAACTCTAACATATTGAAAATTTTCAAGAAAATTTTTAAAAAAAAATTAAAGTATTTTGAATTGACTTTAGAGGAATATGCCTTTTTTATTTAAGAATTTACACATGCCAGCGACATGTATGCCTATAATAATCGCTATAACTCTATACTGAATAAATCGCTTGAACTCTATACTGAAAATTTATTTAACTATCAATCGAATTGAGATTTATTCTAAATTGCAGATGCATTTGAAAATATCATTTCTTTATCTTTGTAATTAAAAAAAAAAAAATTATTTATGCACTGTACAAACTGTTTAATTATACATTTTTATTTTATAAAATACGTTTCAGTATAAATAGTTTTGTTTTCAGCTGTCACATTTCATTTTTGGCATTCTAATTTCGCCTTTTTTAATATATATTGTCGAAACGGAAAGATGCTTTTCACTTTTTTGTTAAAATATATGAAAAATATAAAAAATTTTATTATTTTTTATAAATCAATCTTTTAATGAATTGATGTTAATTAAATGTAATACTTTATATAAATGTTCATATAAATGTTCATATAAATTAGGAAAAAAAAAGCAAAGGAGATCAAATAATATGGGCGGATAATAAATACAAAGTAACGAATATAGTAATTGTCAAATGTTAACAGATTTAACTTACTTATAATTTTCATGTGATTAAAGAAATAAGAAAGTGTTATTTGTTTAGAAATGTGTTATATCGATATATAGAAAAAAATCATGTTATATATACTTCCTCTCAAATACTTATTATTTTAATATTCAAATAAAAATCATTTTTCATTTTATATAAACAAATTATAAAAATTAGATTAATTTTAAATATTCTAATAGCCCCATTTTATTTTTAATGAAGAATTACTAAGGTAAATAAACATAACTTTTCCCAAAATTTCTTATTATAATGACTAATGAATTTATTTTGTTTATTTAAAAATAGTTCTTCTTATTGAAATATAAAAGTACTTGTTGTATTTTTGATTAAAAAATAATGATCATTTTAGAGGAAATACCCATCTAGTGATATAAAAGACTTTTTGCCATCGCCCTTCTGTTCAACCCTCTTCAAATTGCTCTTATGTTATTATGTGTTTGTGGGTTTACAATTGGTGTTTACAGCAGGTGTTTAGAATCATTCTTTATTGTAATAGTGCTGTTTAAATAAAGATTATTAAAAAGCTTTTGTTTAAATATTCTTTCTAGAACTTATTTCTAAGCGTGAAAAGTTGATACAATGTTTACACATTGAAGCATTCAATTGAATGATTAGCTATTGTAAAAGCTTTTATTTTAACATTCTTTCTAGAACATATTTTTACGCATGAAAGGATAGTACACTATTTCCACATTGAAGTATGCAGTTGAGTGGTTAACTATTGTATACACCAAACTTAACTGTGGTGCATGACAGAAAGTGTTCACTAATTCAATTACAATGCCATCAAAAATCACCCTTTATTTTCTATGCAATTTTTATTAAATAAACTCATGTTTGTGGAAATTGCAACCCCATGAAGGACTTACGCGAGTGAGCTGAAATTTTCAGGAAATGCAAATCAGCGCATGATATGCAAATGTTTAGAATTTCAAATCCGTAGCGCATGCGTATGCTGAGCAGCGCCCTCTGAAAGGCAGATGGATCCGAATAAATAGACGGCTGTAGCGAGGCGTGTATGGTTATCGGTGGTTATCTGCTAGTGGTAAACGTTAGCTCAATCGCTACTTATGCCTCTTCGACGAAAGAGAGAGAGATTTGAACAACTTACAGAGTTTGAACAGGGAAGAATCATCGGCTTTCGTGAAGCTGGATTGTCTTATCGTGCAGTAGCCGCTCGTGTGCAGAGTAACAGCAGCACAATGATGCGTCTTTGGAAGCAGTGGACGGACGAGTGTCGGAAATCCGGGAGTGGACCCCGAAATGTGACGTCAGCTCGCGATGATAGACACCTGGTCCGCATGGCGCTGACGGACCGTACAGCTTCCTCTAGACAATTGGCAGCACAGTGGTCAATAGATACAGGTGTTTCATTGTGTGTTTCATCAATTCGTAGACGTCTGTCGCAGCGCGGACTGCGCGCAAGGACTCCTTTACACAGGATCCCTCTCACGCTAAACCATTGCCGCCTTCGGCTACAATGGGCCACTCAGCATAGAGACTGGCGTGCTGATTGGCAGCATGTCGTGTTTTCTGTCGCTTTAATTTGTGGTACCATGATGGCCGCATTCGTGTCAGACGCTGTGCCGGTGAACGCCACCTTCCGGAGTGCATTATCGAATGCCACAGTGGACAAACACCCGGAGTTATGGTCTGGGGTGCCATAGCATATCATGGACGATCTCAATTGCTAAGAATTGTGGGCAATCTGAACAGCCACCGGTACATCAGTGAAGTTCTACAGCCCCAAGCTGTTCCCTTCCTTCAAAGCTTGCCAGGCGCTGTATTTCAACAGGACAATGCCCGCCCACATATCGCTAGGACTGTTCAATCCTTCTTTGCAACGCGGCAGGTACAGCTTCTTCCTTGGCCTGCGTATTCCCCGGATATGTCGCCGATTGAACATGTGTGGGATTTCGTTGGTCGGCGTCTCGCTCGTGATCCTCGTCCTGTTGCTTCTGCAGAAGAACTTTGGGTGTGCATACAAAACAATATGGGATGCTCTTCCTCAGGCAGACATTCAAAATTTGTTTGACTCCTTGCCACGTCGTGTAGCAGCACTTATTGCGGCGCGTGGTGGCTACACAAAATACTGATTCCGATCTCTTGTTATTGTTTGTTTGCTTTGAACATTTAATCATTTATTTGTACCGCTACCACTCAACTGTGCATTAAATTTCATTCAATTATGACGATTCCTTCATGGTGTTGCAATTTTCACAAACATGAGTTTATTTTTATTTACGTATTAATATTTTTATTTTTCATAAAACAAGTCCTTTTTACACGTGAAAAGTTGATACACTATTTACACATTGAAGCTTTCAATTGAGTGATTAACTATCGTAAAAGCTTTTGTTTCAACATTTTTTTTATCAATAATAAAATGATATTACATATAAAATAAACTAAATTTAATAAACATATAATTAAATATAATAAACATATAAACATTTTAAATGTGAGCTATATTTTTTACATTTCATTTCAACATAAATAAATGTAGCTTTCATTAATCAGCTCAACTCTTAATAATGGATTATTTCATAAAATGTTCTAATTAGACATGGCTGCATATTTAAGTATGTATAAAATGCTATTACATATAAAAAATTAAATATAATAAAAATAAAATTAAATATAATAAACATATTAATAAACATATAAGCATTCATCATTAAATTTGACCATAAAATTCCATTCTGTACTGCCATAGGTTTTTTTTTTTTTTTGAATAAATAGTATTTTTTCTTAGTTTTTTTCCTATTGACATTTGTAGTGACTCAGTACTTTGAGATGCTGGTTTTGTCTGCATATTTCTTAACAAAGTTCCCGATTTTCCATCTTATTAATTTTTTTCCTATGGCATTTGACCAGAAATAGTGATTCAATATAAATTAAAAGCTAATGAAAAGAAATGGAAAACATTATTGAATGAAATTGAATCTTTGAAGAAATATGTTAGGAAGATAAACCGGAATGGAAAAAAATTATTTGCCAGTAATTACAATAAATAAATTTAATTCTAGTCTTTCTAACAAATAAACACATTTGTCTTAATTAAAAATAATTTTTTTAAGTTACTGATGTTTAATATTTTTATTCGCGATAGATAGAAAAAACGTTTTTGGAATGATCATGTTTCCATATGACCTTCAGTCACCGAATGACCTTTTAACGATACATTTGCATAAGAGGCGTTTCTCAAATTAGAAAACAACATTTAATATGAATTAGTTTATGAAATTGGACATTCTAAATAATAAACAAATAAATAAAACATCAGTGAATAAACAAATTGACCTATAAATAAAGCGAAACTAATCAGTTGTGTTAGAGCATTATATTTCACCGTCGAAATTCACATCTAGAGGTCAAAATGAGATAGAAAAACTTCCTTTGGTAGATATTTAGAATTGAATTCATACTGTGATTACTTAATAACTGGATATTTAATATCAACAAATGGAATCAAAACACGCTTTTAACTCAAGCTGCCATCTATTGATTGAGTTTGGTACTATGAAGCATTGAATTTAATTACTCATTGTATTGCACTTATTTTTTTACTTTGGAAAAGAGAAAGTATATTGGATCGTAAATATTGACTTTTTTTTATCTTTAAATATCATAATAGTTTTAATATTTTAGTTCAATTTATTTTATATTAGCAATATCTGAGTAACGAAAGTTTATTTTTTTTAAAAATTTTTTTTTATTTAAGTATTCAAAATAGCTTTGATAGTAGTTTGAATTGATAAACCGAATTGCATTGTAGAGATAATTAATAGTAATTATAAGGAATTGTTATTCTTTAATTACATGAATAAATTAATTCTTAATTAATTAATTGTTTTTCTTTAATTACGGGAATTATTAATTTAATTAATCAACTAGTATTCTTTAATTTAATGTTTAATTTTAATTTATTCTTTAAGCCCGGTTTCCTTTAATTGCGGGAGAAAAATTAATTAAAAAAATATTTAAAATAAATTTTCGATAATATTCTCAATAAGCAGGCTATTTAAATCTATAGTAAAAGAAGAAAACCTCTGAAATAAATTAATTTATGTTAAAATATTAAGTGTATAAAAGAAATTCAAAACTCAAATACATCCTTAAACGTAAGAAAAGTATACATATGTATAATCCAATGACGTTATCAATAATCAGAAAGTCTGTGGGTTATAATTATTTATTTTTATTTAACCACTTACAAAAATTACACGAAGCTTACAAAAATAAGTAAGTAAAATCGCAAAAATAATTAAACGAGAAATAATACTATTATATATAAAAAAATGGTTAGATGTATTAAAAAAAAATAGCAATAATAAAAAGGAAAGGAAAGAAAAATTATAATATTAGTAAATAAAGCAAACATAAAGTTAAAAAAATATATTTATATTAGAATGTATAAAAATATGGTAGTGTTTGGCACATTGACAGGGGTTGCCAAATTTCACAAAAGCTAACATCTAATCAAGTAATATAAAAAAAATAAATTTAAAGTCAATTCCTACTTTTTTTCCCATTGTATTGCAGAAAGTCCTTTATAAATAATTTTCATTCATTTTTTTAAGTTTATATGGCACCATCTATATGCAACTTAAATATAAAAAAAAAAAAAATTAATTCATTAAATTTAATTAACGAATTAATATTTGAAAAAAAACTGTATTAACATCAAATGTCATCCACTACAAGATCAAATAAATTTTTTTAAACTTAATTGCAGGAATGACAAGTATTTTATTAACGATTGAAAATATGAACAAGATATATATAGGGAGAGTGTGAGCTAATAGAAGGAAATGAAAAAAAGTAAAAGATTCGATCTTTAAAAACTTTTGGCCCCTGTTTTCTTAAACTATTATAAAAGTATGTTTTTTAAAGAATTTTTTTTTTTGCCTTTGATAAATTTGTGTCAATTAAAACAATTATACATCAAAACGCACTTAATTGTTATGCATAATACTTCCTTTCGTCCTCGCTATTAATTTACATTAATAACAATGACGTATGTAAGAGATATATGTATTTATTTCTCAATAATATGAGATAAATTTTCAAGGTTATTTTTCAAATTCCGATAATAAAGCAATTGGAAATAAAAATTAATCAAAAAAAAAAAATGTTTAAAAGGAAATTTTAATAATGATTTTAATAAATATTTAGTCTATTTAAATTAGTAAAAAAAACTATGAAAAATTTTCATTTATATTAAACATTAAGAGTATAAAAGAAATTCAAAGCTCAAATGTATTCTTAAATGCAGCAAAAGTATACATATACATAATCAAAGGAAGTTATGATTAAGAAGATAGTTGATTCAAAAGTCATTTTGTTATAAGGACTTTTTCCTTAATTCTTATGTCCTATTAAAATGAAATAGAAATAGTATAGGGAGCCTGCAATTTAGAAAATATTTTAGATAGACATTTTCAGGAAATGTTTAGTTAAAATAACTTTTATTAAAATCCTTTCATCAAACCAGTTATTAATTTTTTTTTCTTAAATTACTTTTGGATAGATATTTTAGTAATAATTGCTTGAAATTTTGTTCGAATTAAGCAAGAGTTTCAAAATTTTAATTAAAAATGCATTTATTGATATGAACTTTTTTTTTAATTTGCAAAAGTTATTAGTATTTTATGTTTTTTATTATCTTACTAATAATGATATTCAAACATGTATTTAAATACATAACGTTTAAACATGTATTTAAATACATAATTTTTAAAAACGTTTAAATAAACAACGTTTAAACATTTGTTTAAATACATAACGCTTAAACATATCTAAATACCTAATGTTTAAACTTGTATTTAAATATATCGTTTAAATATGTATTTACATACGTAATTAAACATGTATTTAAATACAAAACACTTAAACATGAATTTACATACAAAAAGCTTAAATATCTTTTTAAATACACTCATGTCCATAAATTAAGGATAATTCAGAATCACACAGATTGAACTCTAAAATAAAAATTTCACCTGTAGAATTATCACACACATCTTGAAGAAGAATATGCAAATTACAGGAAACCACCAGATGGCGCGGATAGTACGTCACAATGACAAGAGTGTAAGAGAGGGGTATATAAGGAATGGTGGCAAAGAAGTAAAATTGTTCACAAGCGCTTTAAAAGCCTTTCAGTGCAATAACAGCATAGTTATGGCAAAAAGGAAGCATTTGGATGATTTTTTACGTGGTAGAATTATCGGACGACTGGAATGTGGACGTACCCAGCTGGAAGTATCCGAGGAACTTGGAATCGCCCAGAGTGTCATCTCCAGGCTTTGGCAACGATTCCAAGATGATGGCAATATGAGTAGATGTTACAGCATAGGTCGCCCCCGAGTTACAACGCCGAATGAGGACCGGTATTTAGCAGTTACTGCCAAATGAAACAGACGGAGCACAGCAGCAGACCTGTCTCGTCAGCTCTCTTCAGCTACCGGTACGACAGTTTCAAGGCAGACCGTGTACAGACGCTTAGGGCACATTGGTCTATATGCTCGTAGGCCTGTCAGATGTGTTCCACTTACCGCAACTCACTGTCGACTGCGATTAACCTGGGCAGTAGAGAGCATGCATTGTGGACACCGCAACAATGGTCTGGTGTGATGTTTTCCGACGAGTCCAGGTTTAGTTTGCAGTCTGATTCTCGCCGGACTTTCATATGGAGAGCGCCAGGTACCCGTTACCACCAAGAGAACACCATTGAACGACACCGTTACGGTGATGCAGGATGGCTCGTTCGGGGAGGAATTATTCTTGGTTCCAGAACTGACCTGCATGTTCAGAGTGTAACGATCACAGGCCACATCTATCGGGATGTCACTCTGGAACAACATGTACGTTTGTTTCGGGGTGCCATAGGTGCTGAATTTCTGATTATGGATGACAACGCCCGTCCTCACCGTGAAAACATTGTAGACGAATGCCTTCAATTGAGGATGGATTGGCTAGCAAACTCACCGGACTTGAATCAATAGAGCATGTGTGGGATATGCTTGGCCGACGAATTGCAGCCCATCAACCCCCTCCTACCCTATCCCTAATTATGTTATACCGTCTTTTTTGCTCTTTACCTTTTTGTTTAATAAATTGACTTTACAAATAAGTCAAATTTGTTTTGCTTCTGTCTCTTTCTTTGCCTGAACTTCATTATCCTTAATTTTTGGGCATGAGTGTATATAAATTTTAAACGTGTATTTAAATGCAAAACGTTTAAACGTATTTACATATAAAAATTTAAAAATGCATTTAAATACATAACGTTTAAACATGTATTTAAATTCATAACATTTAAACATGTATTTACATACAAAACATTTAAACATGCATTTAGATATAAAATATCCTAATACGTATTTTAATGTATTCGTTATTCTTTAATGTGTAGAGTGATGGAATAAAATACAAAGAAGTTTGATTAAAAAATTTAAATGATTTTGCGAAATTAAAATTAAATTGCACGTAATTTCTTAAATAAATTATCATTCATGAATTTTTATAAATATTTTTAATTTTGAAAAAGTTGGTTGAAATCAATAATTATTTTTAATAATCAATAATTATTTTTATTCAATTAAAAATATTGGAACAGAGATTACAACACAAAAGCCCTTTTTTATTTTAATTTTTTTTCTATCTTCTAAAAGTATATATTTTTTATTGTTAAATCAATGAAAATCTTTGTTAATTATTTCACAAGGGCAAAAAGGATAATTAATGTCTTTTATAGAACACGTGCTTTCATAATTAAATTTTTTTTGTCTGCTAGACTTCCTTCTTGCAGACATCCTTGAAAAAATCCACTTCATTTAGTAGAACAAAATATATTGATGATTCATTCCACAATTATTTATTTGCAAAATTCTGATTTTGAAACAAACGAAGTGAAAGGCAAAATATTTTTGAAAGATTTCGTTATTTTTCTTTTAACAGATTTTGCAAAATCAAAATATAACACGAATGTCGATAATGGAAAAATAATGAAATCGTAGGATAAATGGAAAAGGCATATACCAATTAGTTGCCAACGGGTTTGTTTAGGGTGCTTATAGATTAAAAACAAGTAATATAAAAAAAAAAATTAAGTCAATTCCTACATTTTCCACATATATTGTAGAAAGACCTTTATAAATAATTTTCATTCAATATTTTTAAGTTTATCTGGCGCCATCTATGGTAGATATATGCAACTTAGATCTAAAAAAACTAAAATGAATTAATTAAATTTAATGAATGAATTAATATTTGAAAAACTGTATTAACATTCAGTGTCCTCCACTACAAGTTAAAAAAATGTATTTGAACTCGAGTGGAGGAATACAAAGTATTTTATTAACGATTGAAAATTTGAACAAGATATATATAGGGAGAGGGTGAGCTAATAGAAGGAATTGAATAAGTATGTTAAGAATTATTATTCTTCGTTTTAATGCTATTCTTTACAAAACATAAAACAAATTACTATTTAAAAATTTGCAGCTGATTTATACATTTACAGCTAATTTATACATGCAGCTGAATAAAAACTTTTATATAAATTTTTTTGGGGTAGTACTACTCGCGTCCGTAGCATATCTTCAAGCTACACGTGTTCCCTGGGTAGGGCTAAAGGAGTAACAGTAGTGCAGCACTTGCTGGCATAAGGATTAACTGTCTGTATGGCCTGCTGCATTAGAACCACAACATATAATATTTTTAAATACTTTTATTCTATCACAGGATAACTAATAAGATAGAAAAATGTTAAGATGCCATCTGATAGAAAATATAATGTATTCATAGATTAATAAGTTACAATGAAAACTATTGCACGTATAACTGTCAAGAAGATCAATGTTATTGTAACATCATGAAAGCCATCAGAATATAGAGTAAGAAACTTTTAATTTACAGGCGTATCTCTTATTTTATCTTAACGAGTCATATGGACTATATCAAGATTTTAATTTACAGGTTTATCTCTTGTTTTATCTTAACGAGAACGAGTCATATGGACTATATCAAGATTTTAATTTACAGGAGTATCTTATTTTACCTTAACGAGAACGAGTCATATGGACTATATCAAGATTTTAATTTACAGGAGTATCGCTTATTTTACCTTAACGAGAACGAGTCATATGGACTATATCAGATTTTAATTTACAGGCGAAATCTCTTATTTTTCTTAACGAGAACGAGTCATTTGGACTATATCAAGATTTTAATTTACAGGCGAAATCTCTTATTTTACCTTAACGAGAACGAGTCATATGGATTATATCCAGATTTTAATTTACAGGCGAAATCTCTTATTTTATGTTAACCAGAACGAGTCATATGGACTATATCAAGATTTTAATTTACAGGAGTATGTCTTATTTTCAGGATTTTAATTTACTTAATGAGAACGAGTCATATGGACTATATCAAGATTTTAATTTACAGGTTTATCTCTTGTTTTATCTTAACGAGAACGAGTCATATGGACTATATCAGGATTTTAATTTACAGGAGTATCTTATTTTATCTTAACGAGAACGAGTTTTAATTTACATATGGATTATATCAAGATTTTAATTTACAGCCGAAATCTCTTATTTTATCTTAACGAGAACGAGAACATATGGACTTTTATGAATATTTTAATTTACAGGCGAAATCTCTTATTTTACCTTAACGGGAACGAGTCATATGCACTGTATCAGAAGGAGTAACTTAGCCACTTCAGGGATGATGATTTATCGCATTTGATTGTATAAATGTGCATGATTGCTTTTTGAGCATATAAAAATAAATACAGGACTCATTAAGTAATTGTTACATTTAATTTTCTTTTTTCTTCATTGGAATGACAGACCTATGGTGAGCCGAGGCCAACTGCCTACTGAGAGATTTCGAGACAGGAGATGGTTTCTTGCTTTAAATCTTACGTACAATGGTCTATTAGACCAGGACCTAAAATTTAAAGTTAATTCCGAACCACTACAAGCATCCATGGCATCGCCTGCACTAGACGACAAACCTGTGACAGACCGCCAGAGCGCTAGCACTCGGCAATCAGACCATATTTAACTTTAAGTGTTTTTAAGTTCATCTTTCAACAATATTCTTAGTATTTAGCGTTTTAAAAATGTTATTTCTGGTCCCATGTTCAGTGGCAAATTTTTATTTTGCTTTTTTTCTCTCATTATTCGGTTGATGTTTTCCGAGAACCCTGTTTATACAAATACTTTAAAAGAAAATCAAATATATTATTAAGTGGTTTGTTTCCTTTTTCAATTCCTTCTATTAGCTCACACTCTCCCTATATATATCTGGTTCAAAATTTCAATCGTTCACAAAATATTTTTTATTCATCCACTCGAGTTCAATTACATTTTTTTCGAACTTGTAGTGGATGACACTCGATGTTAATACAGTTTTTTCAAATATTAATTCAATAATTAAATTTAATTAATTAATTTCATTTTTTTTAAATGTAAGTTGCATATATCTACCAATAGAGGGCGCCAGATAAAAAAAATGAATGAAAATTATTTATAAAGGACTTTCCGCAATATAGTGAAAAAAAGTAGGAATTGACTTAAATCTTTTTTTTATATTACTTATTTTTTCAATTTCTTTTATTAGCTCACACTCTCCCTATATACATCTTTTCAAATTTTCAATCATTAATAAAATACTTTTTTTTTCGAACTTGTAGGGGATGACACTGGATATTAATACAGTTTTTTCAAATATTAATTCAGTAATTAAATTTAATTAATTAATTTTAGTTTTTTTTAGAATTAAGTTGCATATATCTACCAATAGAAGGCGCCAGATAAACTTTAAAAATGAATGAAAATTGTTTATAAAGGACTTTCTGCAATACAGTGAAAAAAAAAAAAGTAGGAATTGACTTTAAAATTTTTTTTTTTATAATACTTGTTTTTTGTTTGAATTTAAAATGGAAAGGAAAAATCATGCATAGGTATATATCTAATTTTTCACCTAAACAACAAAATTAGATGAAACATTTAAATGTTCGTGTTTAGCAGCATTTTTAGGGTGTTTTAAATTAATTCTTGAAATAAATAGTATTAATTATGCGTAAATGCAAATATTTCATTTTCTAAAATCACTCAATTTTACGACATTCTTTGTTAACGAAATAACGACAACGTAATGTGAGTTTTAATAAATAATTAAAATAAATATCATACTGTAATTTTCAGTCTAAAATTTCCCGATTGTACATTAAAATGTTTAGAATTTTTAGGTTTCTGAGGCTGTAGGTTTTTTTTTTTTTAAAGTTTTAATAAATAATTACATAAATCTATCGTCTAGAGAGAAATAAATAATTATATATAATCGATCGTCTAGAGAGAAATAAATAATTAAATAAATGGAATAAATAATTATATAAATATATCGCGCAACAGAAAAATAATAATTTTTTTAAAGTTTTTAAAGTTAAATTTTTCATACTATGTTTTCTAGAATTATTAGATTTCAGTTCGCATTAATATTGTTTTATTCTTAATCATGTTGTTTTCTCACTTTTAAAAATTTTATTCGTGTATTTTTGTATATTTAAACCATTTATTGTACATTTTAATTATTATATTTCAATCACTGAAATGCCAAAAGTGCCAATTCTGTTCGTTTCTTCGTTGCATTTTCTTTTTATTTTGCACAAATCTCATAATTACTATATCTGCTCGTATCTCCTTTAGCCCATCTCTCTTCAGACATGTGATGTAATATTCGCCTTTTCTAATCTCGTGATTTTACCAGAACCTTCTTTATTCTAGTGTGTACACAAACAGTAAAGAGGCATTTCATATCTAAAATGTAGACTATTTTTTAAAATTGTGTCATATTATCAAAGATAGACGGCGCAGTCCCCATTAATAAAATTTAGATGGCACAGTAACGCCAACTCAATAATTCATGTAAGTGCTCCATGGTGCAACAGAGTGATTAAGTTTAAAATGACAGCGAGTTTCTCAAAACTTAACCTAAATAACAGTTCCTTATTTGTTGTTTCTGATTTATTTATGTGCAAAATAAAATCAGCACAATCATAAGCACAATAATGCAATGTGGTAGTGGAAATGATGATGCAGTACCTAATGTAAATGATGACTTTGGAGGAATTGATATTGAGAGAACAGGAGTAAATTGTCTACACCAGATTATCTGTATTAGATAATTGTTATTATGTTGCTGAAAAATTATGACTGCGAAATATATGCGAAAAATTATGGTACTTATCACAAGTTGAATGCTCAAAATATTTGAATTGTGGCAAAATATGTTAAAAGCATTCTTTCATTAGGATGAAATCATAAGCACAGTAATGCAATGTAGTAGTAGAAATGATGATGTACTAGTAGTAGAAATAAGATATTCAGATGTCTCTTTTCTTTTGTGTTCTTAAATATATTTCGTATTTATGGCAACTATAGCATTCTTAAAATTAAAAAATGCAATGTCAATTGTAACTATCAATATCAGGTATAAAAACGAAAATTTTGATTTTATTGCGGAAAATTACAATTGCAGAATATAGGCAGAAATTATGGTACTTACCACAAATATATTGAATTGTGGCAAATATAGTATTTGAATTGTGGAAAATATCTTAATAGCATTTTTTTTTCATCGGAATGAAATTAAAATTCATCTACTCAAACTAAATTAATCAAATGAAATAATTTATTTTATACTTGCTGTTTTTATTTAAATAATCACAAAATTATTTTAGAGCGAAACATTTTCCAAGACAGTACAATAGACGGTAATGCCATGTTTATTACTAGGGAATTTTGATCACCTTCTATTTTACAAATAATAGTATTTTATATTAAAAAATTGGTTCAATCGTAAAATATACTGTCAATTCATACACTACAATATAAATTTGTGCAAGTTGGTGTTAGTGCTATTGTAAAACGATTTAGTGGCGGTTGACAAACTGCATGTAAAATTCACTTGAGGAAATATTACATTTTTAGTATTAATAAAACATACGCATTTCTTATTTATTGGCAAATCATGGAAGTGCTGGTTTAAAAGGAGGAACTGCACAGATATTCAATTTATAGACAGTTAAAACTATTTAAATTGAAAAAAATTTAACGCAGACATGTGTTTCAGTGTCCTTAAAAGAAAGTAATGTAAAATTTATAATTTGTAATGAATAAAAAATAATTTAAATTTAACGATGAAAAGTTTAAGTATTAAAATGAATATAAAAGACAAGCACTTTAAGCTACTGAAACAGCTGTATTTATGTACTACTATGCAGGTAATGATCCATTTAGAAGTTCTTTCGGAATTAGATTGAGGAAACTGTTGAAGGAAATTATCTTTCAACATTTCAACAGTTGCTATTGCTTTTTAAACTAAATGCCTCCAAACTACTGGTTGTGAGCCAAAACTATGTTTCAGAGGACACCACAGAAAACGCACTTGGTCTATATTCTTAATATAATAGAACTCTTTTGAGAGAAGAAATTATATTTATGAGGGGCATTTATCTTTTCCAGTCTAACTCCATCTATTCAATCTTTTGGAATTCAGCTTCAGATGAAAAACTGAAAGCCATACCATAACACAGCTACTTATCCTCTGACAGAATCATTACATCTTTTAAAATCCACTCTTGATTTATTAAGCGCCGTAGAAAATCAATTTACAACACTTTAAATAGAATAAAAATCTATTTAAGACACTTCATAGAAGTAAAATGAAAGCTATTAATCATCCCAAGTAACCATTTCCCAAGAAATATTAATTAAATTCTCTGGGGCCATTCCGACAACTTAAAAAATAGCATATCTTTTTATTTCTACCATATTATACCATATTGACTTTATATCATCGAAAGTTTAGTATTGCCGATTATCAAAAGCAGTTTAAAATATTTATAATTTAATATATATCTCCAGATGCTTTTAGATTAGAGTGGATTTTATTCTAACGTGGACAAAAAGGCATGAAAACATTTATGCAACTGACCAAACATTGTCAACAAAAGTTTCGTAAATTCTTCTACGTTCTATGTATTGCAAAAATATCAATTAAATATAATGGCATAGCGCATTTACAACGTTGCGAATTATTGCGGTATTTTATTTCAAATCTTCTCAAATTTAATACCTACATTTTATTACAATATTTATATTATTCCATTTCATACCATATTATCTTATGTTTAGAACTCTTTTCACTTAAGTTATATAATATCATACCATCTAGTATCATTTCATTATTGTATACATTTATCTATCTAAACATGCATTTATAAAACAGAATGTAGCATTTGAATAGTAGTAAATTAAATTAATTGCAGCTATGTTTTTTAATATAACAATTAACTGTAGTTCTGGTTTTGAGTTTAGTATTGCAGATTATCAAAAGTAGTTTAAAATATTTAAAAATTAATATACATCAAAAAGATGTTTTTAGCTTACAGAAATTTTTATTCTCCCATATAAATAATTCCAAACATGGGGAAAAAAAAAAAAACGAAAAATTTATGCAACTGATCAAACAATTTCATCAAAGTTTCGTAAACTCCTCTATCTTCTATTACATAATATTATTTAAATATAATGGCATAGCGTATTTACAACGTTGCGAATTACTACGGTAATTTAATTCAAATCTTCTCAAATTTAATGCCTACGTTTTATTTTTAATCTTTTATATCATTCTATTTCATACCATATTGTCTTATGTTTAAAACCATTATTTATTTATTCTGTATTGTATACCTAAAGTATATGTATTCCTACAATAGTTCCATTCTGGGTGCGCAGAAGATCTACCTCCCCGTGATGCACCTGGTAACACTTTTTTTAGTGGCTAAAAGATCTGAAACTTGGCATTTTTGTTAGATTAATGAACTCTGTTTCAGCATGTTTTGTTGTATTATTTTGTTGTTGTTGTATGTTGTATGTTTTTTTTTCGTTGTTCTTTTTTTTGCTGTAACTGTTCATAATCTGGCATTGGAAAAAAAAAAACATTAATTCCATTATTTATTGTATAGATTTCGTTTCACTTAAGTTATGTAATATATCATCTAGTATTATATGATTAAAGTATTCATTTATCTATCTAAACATGTATTTATAGAACATAATGTAGCATTTTTAAATGAGATTTATTGAAGCTATGTTTTTCTAATATAACAATTAGTGGAAGTTCTGGATTAAATTTATTATTGTGGTTTATAAATCCATTAATTTCCATTCTCTATTAAGTATCTGTATTTCAAAATTAAAAAAGATATATTCGACGCATGATTAATACCCATCATAAGTACCTTTTAAATTTGAACTCCTGAAACAGTATCTGAAAACTGTTTTCTAAACTAACGTGTTATTTATACAATAAAATTTCATATAGTTTAATGAACATTACAGAAAAATCTTCCAATTTAAAAGCACCGCAGTTGCATAAAATTAATTTTTTCGTTTTATATACACGTGGCTTTATTGCATCAAAAGGAAGACGAAATTACACATTGTTTTTTTTTTTTTTTAATAGCAATGATCACAATGGATTGATTGAAAACAAAAATCATTACTTTCCAAGAAAATTACTTTTATTTCATCAATATTTATTTCACAATACAATGCTCTTTCCTTTAATAGAATCATAACATTACATTATTAAAGTAATTAAAAAAAAAAGAAGTAAGAAATTTCTCAATGATGGATAATTAATTTCTCACTTCTATTGTTCCAACTTTTTTAACTATTCTTCTTCATATTATTTTTTTTTTATTTCTGTAGTTATAAAGGAAGATTATTGTATTATCTTTTCATTCATTTCTGGAAATGATACCAACAAACACCAGAAATAGCATGCTTCAGGTAAGAATATTTATTGAAGTTTTATTATTTAGATTGGGACCTTAGAACTCCTCTGGGTTTTCTGATGCTTACATGCGAGACATTAAAAGGATTCCAACTTTTAAGCTAAATTGATACTTCTGCCCGTTGTAAAGTTCACATAAAGAAAGTTCAAACTATAAACGTCAGTAACTATGGTTGTTTTTGAATTTCTGGAGGTTCACTACTATGTTCATTTCTTAAAAGATTTAACAAAAACTGTAGAAGTGTTTCACATCAACTTGCCGTATTGAAATTGTTCGGATTTTCCATCCTACTACATGCAAACCCAAGTAAATCTTAACTGTGGGGATTATCTTCTCTTTTCCGCCTTTCAGATAAAACCTATTTGGAGCAGACATGATATTCCTCTCCTCAGCAAATTATTTTACGCTATCTACTTCCTACCTTTAAGATTTCAAAAAGTCACACATCTACCTACTAATTCCCCATCACAACAGAAGCTGCCCCTTTCCCTTTCCGTCCTTCCATGAGACCACATGGGTTTTTGGACTTGGTATAGATGTTGCTGCCTACTACTGTGTCCAAAAAGTAAAACCAATTTTCAATTTATAATTCCCGGGCTTATGGAATTTCAATTTTTTTCCTTTTTAGATTGCTGGCACTGTCCTTGACATCTGTGTGAAATTTTATGTCAAAATATTCATTAGTGTTTGAGTTACGCTTAGCTTTGTGAGACGCTAAAACTGATTCCGGTAATTTTTGAATTAATTGAGCAAAGAACTTGCATTAAATTTTGTTTGCGGAAACGCATAGAATGTTGCAGAAGGCATTCGGTGAGCATTCCTATATCGGTAAAAAATGTTTACAAGTGGTATAAACAGCTCAAAGAACGCAGAGAACGCGTTGAAGACGAAGAGCCATCCGGTCGACCATCAACCTCAACCGACGAAGATTACGTCCAAAAATTAAAGATTTGGTGCTTGAAACCGTCTATTTACAATGATGATATTGGAATTTGAAAAAGGAACAATCAATTACATTTTGGGCCTCAAACGTGTCTAATTTCGATTGGCACCGAAAACACTAAATGCGCCAGCTCACACTGCATTGATTTTTCGTGAATTCTACGCCAATAATTAAACCCATATTGTTCCACAACCACCGTATTACACAGGGCGACTTCTGGCTATTCCCTAAACTCAAGAGATCCTTCCGGACACACCGTTTTCAGTTGATTGCAGAGATTCAATGTGAATCGCCACGTGCTTTGAAGGCCATTCCTGCCGATGACTTTTTAGCATGCATTGAGGATTGGAAAAAATTGGCATAAGTGCATTGTGTCCAGAAGGGAACAATTTGAAGGCGATGGAATAAATTTGGAAGAATAGATCAAGAGTTTTTGAAAAAAAAAAAAAAAATTGTTCTTACTTTTTGGTCACAGTAGTACCAAGTGGGTAACAAAATGATCACAAATAAGACTATTCGACAACTGAACGTTCATAAAGTTAAAATAAATTTTTTATTTGTTCTCTTTCATTTATAAAATCAAATTCGAATGAATTTTAATTTTTTTTTTATTTTCTGTGAGAATATTTGCATTAAATTCTTAGACCCTTTGTTATTTAAGTCCGTTTGTCAAAAGACGCATCCGCAGAGGAATAGTATGCTTTCTGCTTAAAAATTGCTAAAATAATCTATGTGACTTGATTAAATTTTTGAAAATAGACTCATTTTCACATATTTTAATATTTTATGTTAGAATAAATTTAATATATTCAAAGATTGAAATATAATTTTTGGAAAAGTTTATTTGTAATTTATTCACCTTTAGAGTAGATTGAAACACACATTTGAAAAATCTAATTAAAAAAAAAAATGCTTGTTTATTTTTTATTATGAAATATGCACTGTAATAAAATACAATAGACATTTGTGGTTACTTCCATTCAGCTGCAGTTTACGAAATTTGTAATTTAAATTACGGTGCACTATTAGAATACAACAGAAATTTGGCGGTTATTTGCATTCAGCTGATTGTAAAATTTTCTAATTTTAAATTTCATTTTACTAGCAACGTCTCTTAAACTATACCATCCTGATAAAATTAAAAAACAATGTAGTCATATTTGTGTTTCACTTGAT
>BPLR01004460.1:0-7500 GCA_021605095.1 Caerostris extrusa | reverse complement strand
AAATTAAGTCAGTTCCTACTTTTTTTTTCACTATATTGCAGAAAGTCCTTTATAAATAATTTTCATTCATTTGTTTAAGTTTATCTGGCGTCATCTATTGGTAGATATATGCTAAAAGAAACTAAAATTAATTAATTAAATTTAATTACTGAATTAATATTTGAAAAACTGTATTAACTGCTAGTGTCATCCACCACAAGTTCAAAAAATTTATTTGAACTTGAGTGGATGAATAAAAAGTATTTTATGAATGATTGAAAATTTGAACAAGATATTTATAGGGAGAGTGTGAGTGTGAGCTAATAGAAGGAATTTAAAAAAAATTAATTAAATATAAATTAAGCAATTCAATTAAGAAATTAAAAGAAAATAAGGACTAGAAATTAAGAAAAAGAAAGAAAGAATTAGAAATTATAAAAGAATAATTATTTTCCTTCAGAAAATGATGGATTTTCAATTGGGATTATTTTCCAAGATTCTCCTAATTTGGAGATAATGCATCTTTCAATATTGCAACCACCAGTAAAAACAGTTACTTGTATTTGATTTTCAGTAATATTTATTAGTAGAACAAGGAAAATTAAGAAATTAAAAGAAAATAAGAATTAGAAATTAAGAAAAAGAAAGAATTAATTAGAAATTATAAAAATAAAAGTTATTTTTCGTCAGAAAAGGATGGAATTTTCAATTGGGATTATTTTCCAAGATTCTTCTAGTTTGGAGATAATGTAAGTTTCTATAGTTTTAAACTGCATACCTTCAATGGTTACAACAAAAAATGAAAAGAGTTAATTCTAATTTTGTTTGTCAAGTAAAATAAATTCCAAAAAACTGAAAGGAAAAATATGGATTCTATTTGATTTTCAGCAACATTTATTTATAGAACAAGAAAATTTAGAAATTAAAAAGAAAATAAGGACTAGAAATTAAGAAAAAAAAATTAATTAGAAATTATAAAAGAAAAATTATTTTTCTTCAGAAAAGGATGGATTTTCAATTGGGATTATTTTCCAAGATTCTCCTAATTTGGAGATAATGCATCTTTCAATATTGCAACCAACAGAAAAGACAGTTACTGCTTTAGCAGCATTCCAAGTAAATGTTGAGGAAATTTTTTCAGCTCCGAGGAAAAAGCTATCTCGTATTAACCATGAAAGAAGTTGTAAAAACTATTTTGTTAATAATAACAAATAAGATTTTATGCATTATAAATACATACACTTCTCTTAAATCATTCTGGCAAATTTTATTACCTGTTAATTTGATACTGTTATTTTTATAGGATATATGCATTTTTGTAAGTAAATTTAGAATACAAAAATGTCTTTTAAGTGAGTGCAAATACTACATCTTTAAAGTTGTAAAAGAATAATTTGCAATGAAAAAACTGTATTTTTTAGATACATGAGTTAGTAAAAAAATCTTTGAATTTATTTCCAAATTCTTCTTAATCAGTTAGTAAATATCATAGTACATAAAATTACGAAAAGAGTCAAGAGCTGGAAGTTAGGAGTCGGGAGTCGGTATAAAAAAGCCGACTCAAGAATTGGGAGTAAGAAATTTTTGGTTTACGCCCCACCCTGATCTCAGAAATGATACACTTTTTTAAGAGGATTTTTTTTTTTTAAAAATGCATTTAATATATAAAAGATTTTTCCTTGGATAGCGCTAAATTTGTTACATCTCTACTTTTTGATGGCGAATGATCTCAGGGCATAGTGGCTCAGTATTTGAAAAACGGAATTTTTCTTAATTAACTTATTTAGAATATACGAGTATGAATTAACTTTGAGAATATGCGCAATTAAATAGCTTTTCACAATAAGAATTTCTCCATATGTGATTTTTATTTGAATTAATGAAAATCAACTTGAAATTCCACAATCCCATTTATGTTCTTTTTTCTAGGATGGATTTATTTCGTATGAGTTAAAGTACAGAAGTAGAGATCCGGCTGGCCTTCATTTCCGCCAAGAATACAGTGACGGTTCCGGATTAATAAAAGGAATCTTGAATTTGAAAGACGAAAAAGGCGACGAAAAATGATAAATTATTCCCTCGAAGTCAAAAAAGTCCCAGATACTTCACTGCAATCATCTACCTTGAATTTTCGTGACTCTTTAGAAAATCAAATTTCTGAAAATCAAGATCAAAGATCTCAAGATCAAAGAACAAAGAAGATTCGATAGTGATCTCTAAATCAGCTCCCAGATATATTTCGATGACCATGAATGAGGAAGGTGAAGTGATTCGTCACGAAGCTGTAATGCCTCCTGATTCGTTCATTCCTCAAATGAATGACTCTGAAAATTTTAATGGCACTTTCGTCCGAAATAGAGCATGTGGAGGAAAAAGTTGCCAGAAGGCAGCCAATTTGGCGATGAAGAGCTCATCATGGTATTTCGTTACAAACCTGATATTAAAAACGTCATGAGATCAATGGAAAATTGGGACAAAGGTATTTTTCCACATATGAATGTCCAGTCTCTCAATCAAGGGGATGTGTTATACGAATCGGGAAAACTCGATGAAAAGATATTGGAAAGTGATAAGAAGCTACAAAATATTACCCCTACAATTCAGGATATTCATCCCAAATCAAGACAGAATGATGAAAAGGCTCATAATAGTCTCCAGCATACAACACATAAAAGACCGAGTGTTTTCTATGAAGAAGTGCAGGATGATGAGAACTTTTTGGATGCTGTGTCTACCACACAGATCGTTCATAATCTGCCAGAAAAACATGAAGACGAAGAGAAACTTTGCATACCACCCATACAAGACCGGATATCAAAGTCTTTGAAATGTTTATGGATTTCGATGGACATTTACGCAAGTCAAACCTCAAAAGTGAAGCACCTGACCTTAAAAACCTTCGTCATCGTAGATTTGATGACGATGACAAAGAAGAAGATGAACAGCCACTGTACGAAACCCATACAATGCCCAAAGTTAAAATTTCAAAAGGCTCTGGAGATGATGAGAAATCACGTTCTTTCAAAAATGCTTTTCGAGAATATTCTAATGATTTTGAGTCGGATGAAAGCAATGCAAAAATGTTTTTGTTTAGAAATTCTCAGCAACATTTTGTTGAAGAACCAGACGAACAGATATAAAGTGATTAAGCATCTCAAGAAGAATTTCAGCACCATTTATTTGTAGAGCAAGGAAAATTAAGAAATTAAAAGAAAATAAGAATTAGAAATTAAGAAAAGAAAGAATTAATTCAAAATTATGAAAGAAAAACTTTTTCTTCAGAAATTGATGGGATCTTTAATTGGGATTTTTTTCCAAGATTCTCTAGTTTAGAGATAATGTAAGTTACTATAGTTTCAAACTACAAACCTTCAATGGTTACAACAAAAAAATGAAAAGAGTTCATTATAATTTTTGTTTGTCAAGTAAAATAAATTCCAGAAAACTGAAAGGAAAAATATGAAATCTATTTGATTTTCAGCAACATTTATTTGTAGAACAAAGAAAATTAAGAAATTAAAAGAAAATAAGAATTAGAAATTAAGAAAAAGAAAGAATTAATTAGAAACTATAAAAAGAAAAATTATTTTTCTTCAGAAAATAATGGTATCTTTAATTGGGATTATTTTCCAAGATTCTCTTAGTTTGAGGATAATGTAAGTTATTATAGTTTCAAACTATGTTAACTTAAACGGTTACGACAAAAAATGAAAAGAGTTCATACTAATTTTTGTTTGTCAAGTAAAATAAATTCCAGGAAACTGAAACGAAAAATATGAAATCTATTTGACTTTCAGCAACATTTATTAGTAGAACAAGGAAAATTAAGAAATTAAAAGAAAATAAGAATTAGAAATTAAGAAAAAGGAAGAATTAATTCAAAATTATGAAAGAAAAACTTTTTTTCTTCAGAAATTGATGGGATCTTTAATTGGGATTTTTTCCAAGATTCTCCTAGTTTAGAGATAATGTAAGTTACTATAGTTTCAAACTACAAACCTTCAATGGTTACAACAAAAAATGAAAAAAGAGTTCATTATAATTTTGTTTGTCAAGTAAAATAAATTCAGAAAACTGAAAGGAAAAATATGAAATCTATTTGATTTTCAGCAACATTTATTTGTAGAACAAAGAAAATTAAGAAATTAAAAGAAAATAAGAATTAGAAATTAAGAAAAAGAAAGAATTAATTAGAAACTATAAAAAAGAAAATTATTTTTCTTCAGAAAATGATGGTATCTTTAATTGGGATTATTTTCCAAGATTCTCCCTAGTTTGAGGATAATGTAAGTTACTATAGTTTCAAACTATGATAACTTAAACGGTTACGACAAAAAATGAAAAGAGTTCATACTAATTTTGTTTGTCAAATAAAATAAATTCCAGAAAACTGAAAGGAAAATATGAAATCTATTTGACTTTCAGCAACATTTATTTGTAGAACAAGGAAAATTAAGAAATTAAAGAAAATAAGAATTAGAAATTAAGAAAAATAAAGAATTAATTCAAAATTATGAAAGAAAAACTTTTTTCTTCAAAAATTGATGGGATCTTTAATTGGGATTATTTTCCAAGATTCTCCTAGTTTGGAGATAATGTAAGTTACTATAGTTTCAAACTACATACCTTCAATGGTTACAACAAAAAATGAAAAGAGTTCATTCTAATTTTGTTTGTCAAGTAAAATAAATTCCAGAAAACCGAAAGGAAAAATATGAAATCTATTGGATTCAAGAAGAACTTAAAAAAATGAGATCAAGATGATAAATTCATGATAAACACCAAACAGCACAGACCATATTAAGAAGAAAAAGGACGAACAACAAAACTGAATATTAATTTGTAGCATTCTCTGATTAAAAGTAGCATTTTAATGTTATGTAGTCTTTCATTAATACTCAGAACACTTAATGGCAAATTCTATGTGATCTGTTTTGTGTCATAGAAAAGAATATTGAATAATAATAATAGAATAATAATAATAAATAATATATAATATATAATAATAATATAATAATATAATAATATATAATATAACAATAATAATAATAAATAATCAATAATTCTATTATTAATACTAAAATATAGTAAGTATATTTAAAAAAAAGGTGGTATAAAAAATCATAAGATTAAGATAAGTAAGCATAAAGATTAAAAAACATTAAGCATATAGATTGAAAACAGTAAGCATATAGATTGAAAATAGTAAGAATAAAGATTACAAAATATTAAACAAATTTTAATAAAAATAAATTAATTTCAATTATACGTATTTTATTTCATTTCTAAAAAAAAAAGTATCTTTCAGCATTCAGCTATACAGAATTTTTAATTTTATTTTTAAAGAAATAGTGGAACAGTTAATATTTTTCGCAATTAAATATATTTAGTTCAAAATATGAGGTAAAAATTACTTCAATTCATAAGCATCAACCAAGCAAAAAAATTAGAAACTTGCGTAATTATTGATCATTGCTTCTTTCTATACGATGACAAGTCAAAAACTAAACAAATAATATAAAAAAAAATTTTTAAGTCAATTCCTACTTTTTCCACGCTATATTGTAGAAAGTACTTTATAAATAATTTTCATTAATTTTTTTTTAAGTTTATCTGGCGCCATCTGTTGGTAGATATAAGCAATTTAAAATAAATAAACTAAAATTGATTAATTAAATTTTAATTACTGAATTAATATTTGAAAAAACCGTATTCACATCAAGTGTCATCCACTACAAAATAAAAATGTATTTGAACTTGAGTGGAGGAATAAAAAGTATTTTATTAACGATTGAAAATTTGAACAAGATATATATAGGAGAGTGTGAGCTAATAGAAGGAATTGAAAAAGATTTTGTTGCTAAAATTCCATTAACTTTATTATATCCACCAACGCTGTATCGGAATACTTCAGTAGCAATTGAAGTAATTTAGAACATAGTTTTTTAGAACTTCGAACTTCATAATTTTATAATATTTAATGTATATAAATATTTTTTTAATCTTTTCAAGAAGGCTTTCAAAATTATTTTAATTTCTGCTCATGAGTTTTATTATGATTTATAAACTGATTGGAAATATATTTCTAACTGCTGACAATTATGTATAAATCAACATCTGTAAAATGAATATCACATCATACCTATTAAAAAGCTCGTTCCAAGTCGTGGCCGAGTGGTTAAGGCGATGGGCAAAAAATCAGTTGGGATCTTCCCGCGTAAGTTCGACTCCTACCAACCACGTTTAGAATTTTCTATAAGTGGCAGAAGCATTAAATAATATTCTGAATTTTTTTGAAAAAAAGAGATTTGTATTTGCCCCACTCATGAATCGAACTCCGTAGTTCGAATCCTACCGCCAAGTTTATGATTTTTAGAAATTAGCAGAAATTTTATTACTTTAAAGCGAATGATGAAGATTCGAATCCTTCCTGGCTCGACATATTCGCATTTAGGTTTCTTGTTTACTCACAATTATATTACTGTTAAGAACTATAATTTCAGTTCATCATACTGGGACATGAATTAAAAAATAATGCGCTTGTTCATAAAATTAATTTGAAAGTATTGACTTATATTTATCAACTGGAAAATTGAACACTCATAGTCGGGGACGGGTGGTTAAGGCGATGGATAAGCAATCCATTGGGATCTTCCCGCGCTGGTTCGAATCCCAGTGACTACGAAAAGGATTTTTAGAAATTAGCAGAAGTGCTACTAATTTAAAGCGAATGGTTGATTTTTTTTTTTTTTTTTTTTTTTAATTATGAAGAGCGATTTAACGCATAAAGTATAAAAAGTACCTAAAATATACAAAACTTGCGTGGGCCAGTAGCACAACGGATATCGCGCCCGCCTGAGGAACAGAATATTCTAGGTTCAAATCCTGCATGGTTCGATATATTCGTATTTAGCTTTCGTTTTACTAACAATTAAATTATTGTAAATTAGAGTCCTCCGTTTCGGATCTTATCAAAAATAACACTTTTAATCATAAAGTAAATATATGAAAGTATTGATTTATATTTCTCAACAAGAAAAAAGCATTTGTAGTCGTGGCTGAGTGGTTAAGGAGATGGACTAGAAATCTATTGGGATCTTCCCGCGTAGGTTCGAATCCTATCGACTGCGTTTTAGGAAATTTTCTATAAGAGGCAGAAGCATTAAAGAATAATCTGAAGATTTTTTTTAAAAAACTTGAAAATAAAGATTTATATTGCCTCATCATGAGTTGAGCTCCATAGTCGTGACATAGTGGTTAAGGCGATGGACTACAAATCCATTGGAAATTAGCAAGTCTTATTAATTTAAAGCGAATAGATGATTTCTTTTTTAACTCATGAAGAGCGATTTAACCCATGTAGAATGAAAGTACCTATAGCATTCTGACCTTCGTGGGCCAGTGGCGCAAAAAGGATAACTCGCCTGACTACGGATCAGGGAGATTCCAGGTTCGAATCCCTGGCTGGCTCGATATTCGCATTTAACTATGGTTTTACTCACAATAAAATGACTGTAAGAA
>BPLR01004458.1:0-24222 GCA_021605095.1 Caerostris extrusa | reverse complement strand
GTTTCTCCACGCACTCTTCAACTATCGGTGAAGAGTGAGACTATCTTTTTATTTAAAATGGTGTCGAATTTTGACATGAATGTGAGTTCACACGATCCCAAGAAGAAGTATGTAGCTTCATATTTTATTTATTCTGAACAAATATGGAAGAACATGAAGTTTAAAGACGGAAATACAAAATTCCTGAGATTCTTATTAAATTTAAAGTTTAAAATGATATTTTTCCAATTTTAAAGTTTGAACGATATTTTGACATTTTTGGATTCATAAATTGTTAGTATCACAAAAATAACATGCACAGATATGATAATAAATAAAAAAAAAAGTATGTTATAACTTTCGCTATTTTAAGTTAGAGATCATCTATAAATATTTACAAAAAATAACCGTATTACGTTGTCACCTTCTGAATATTTTTTACATGCGTAAGTTAAATTTAATTTTTGTAAAAAAATGCAGAGCAAATATAACGTCAGATAAATGCAAAAATTAAAACATTAGCAGACAACAGAAACTACTTTCACAATGTTAGTTACAAACGTTGCGTTACACCAAACATTGTTCTGCATTCTCATGTCTAACTATTTCTTAGTGATATTTCTTAGAAAAATATTCAGCGAATAAAAATAAAGTCGAAAGTAGTTCAAATTTCCAAAAATTAATAAAAAAATGAAAGAACATATTCATTAAAATAGAATACTTTATGCTTGAATGGTTTCAATCTGTTACCACGCTTGACAAAGCCCTGCAGTCTATTGCCCAGACACTGCTGAGAAGGCACAAAGAAATAAAGAAGTCCTGATTCACTTCCATATAACACAAGAAACATAATCTTTCTAGTCTCCTTATATAAGCATTCAGAATTGAATACCATCCATGTATCAATAAATTTAGCTCGAATATGAATCAAAATAAAAAAGAATAAGGAAGGAAATACTTTTTCCTGGAATTTGATTTATTTATGTTCAAGTGGCCAGCATTCTGAGATACATTTCTTCGCTATTTTTAAAGTTTCTCTATATCTTCCGAAAACATGCTCTTATGAACGATAGGGCTTTTGTTGGATTTGGGGATCATCAATTTCTTATAAGTGCGTTTTATTGATAGAGTGTGAGTGTCTTCCTCTATTTTATATATTTTATATTAAACGGAAGGGTAGAAATCGTACTATACTGAACGTATAAATGAATGAAAAAAAAAAAATGAATGTCACTTCTGAATTCCACATACTACAGTAGTTTTATCACGTATGTAACTTCCAGATTTTTCTGTTCCATTTTATTTATGTTCGCTTATTCTGAATGGGTATGCATTCCACAGTTGTCTCTCTTCTTCTTTTTTTTTTTTTTTTTTTTCACCAGCCGATAAAGACAAATGGTTTTCTTGAAGGAAAAAACAAAAAAGAAAGAATTTATGTTTTTTTCTCTCAACAGTAATTCTCGGAATACGCGATCATGAACATAAAATTCTAAATGTGAAATAGTCTCTTATAAGAGTACGTCATGTCTTTGACTAAAAAGTTCAACCTTTTCAAAATAGATCCATAACATGGAAAAGACACTACAGCACAAATTTCTTTGAAAGTTTCACTACTATATTCGTGTAGTGGATATTTTAGATCAATTTTATGTTTCTGAAGAAGAAATGTGGCAACGTTCCGCCATTTCATGAAAGAAGCAAATCTTTTTTGAAGTAGTTCTCCCTACAAAATGTCCATTTAAATCTAGAGGATTCCATTTAAGGTGCGGATCTTAGTTCTCCTCTTACATGGCGTGAGTGTTATATTGATGAATAAGTTAAAAGTTGCTCCACACACTCTTGAACTATCGACAATGAAATGGCGTAGTATTTTGACTTGAAATAGAGTTCACATGATCCCCAGAAGATATACAGCTTTTTTTTATTTTATTTATTATGGTCAAATAAGGAAGAATATGAAAGTTGCAGATGGAAATAAATTTTGAGATTCTTACTAAATATAATTTAAGCAATATTTTTCCAAATTTATGCAACAAATATTTTATTTATTTCAACATTTTAGATTCATAATAATATTAGTATTACAAAGATAGCCTGCACGGCACTCAAAAACTAAAACTAAAAATTATGTACTATAACTTTCACTGCGTTAGAGATCATCTATAAATATTTACAAAATATAATCATATTACGTTGTCACTTTGATTATTCTTACATGCGTAATAAGTTAAATTTAGTTTTTGTAAAAAATTAAGAGTAAATATAACGTAAGAGGAATTGTAAAATTTAACAATAGCAGACAATGGAAACTATTTTTCAGAATGTTATTGCAAACGTTGCTTTACAGGAAATATTTTTCTTTATTCTTATTTATTACTATTCCTGGAAAAATTTTCAGATAACAAAATAAAGTCCAAAATATTTCAAAATTCCAAAATGGATAAAAAAAAAAAAATGAAAGAACGTATTCATTAAAAATAGAATACATAATGCTTAAATGGTTTCAATCTGTTTACCACGCTTGACAAAGCCCTGCAGTCTATTCCCCCAGACACTGCTGAGAAGGAACAAAAAATAAAGAAGTCTCGATTCATTTCCAAATAATACAAGAAACATAATCTTTATAGTCTCCTTATATAAATATTCAGGAAATTGGAATCGCATCCATGTATCAATAAATTTAGCTAGAATATGAATCAAAATAACAAAATAAAAGAAAGAAGGAAAAAGAAGTACTTCTTTTCCTGGAATTTGATTTATTTATATTCAAGTGGCCAGCATTCTGAGATACATTTCTACGCTATTTTTAAAGTTTCTCTATATCTTCCGAAAACATGCTCTTATGAAGGATAGGGCTTTTGATGGATTTGGGGATCACCAATTTCTTATAAGCGTGTTTTTATTTATAGAGTGCGAGTGTCTTGCCTCTTTTTATATATTTTATATAAAATGAAAAGATATAAGCGTACTATACTGAACGTATAAATGAATGAAAAAAAAAATGAATGTCACTTCTTAATTCCACGTACTACAGTAGTTTTATCACGTATGAAACGTAACTTCAGATTTTTCTGTTCAATTTTATTTATGTTCGTTTATTCTGAATGGAATCTATTTCTTTTCTTTTTTTTTTTCACCAACCGATAAAGACGAATGGGTTTCTTGAAAGAAAAAAAGAATTTATGCTTTTCTCTTCCAACAGTGATTCCCGGAATACACGATCATGAACATAAAATTCTAAATGTGAAATAGTCTCATAGAAGAGTACGTCATGTCTTTGACTAAAAGTTCAACCTTAAGAAAATAGATCCATAACATGAGAACGATGCTACATCTCAAATTTCTTTTAAGAGTTTCACTAGATCTTCGTGTAGTAGATATTTTAGATCAATTTTATTTTTCTGCAGATGAAATGTGGTTTAACGTTCCGCCATTTCATGAAAAAAGTATATTTGTTTGAAGTAGTTTTCCTACAAAATGTCCATTTCAGTCTATAGGATACCGTTTAATGTGCTGATCTTAATTCTCCTCTTACATGACATGAGTGTTATATTTATGAATAAGTTAGTTTCTCCACGCACTCTTCAACTATCGACATTAAAATGGTGTCGAATTTTGACATGGAATGTGAGTTCACACGATCCCCAAGAAGATATGTAGCTTCATATTTTATTTATTCTGAACAAATATGGAAGAATATGAAGTTTAAAGACGGAAATAAATTCTGAGATTCTTATTAAATTTAAAGTTTAAACGATATTTTTTTCCAATTTTAAAGTTTAAACGATATTTTATTTATTTTGACATTTTTGGATTCATAAATTGTTAGTATCACAAAATAACATGCACAGATATGATAATAAATAAAAAAAGTATGTTATAACTTTCGCTATTTTAAGTTAGAGATCATCTATAAATATTTACAAAAAATAACCGTATTACGTTGTCACCTTCTGAATATTTTTTACATGCGTAAGTTAAATTTCATTTTTGTAAAAATGCAGAGCAAATATAACGTCAGATAAATACAAAAATTAAACATTAGCAGACAACAGAAACTACTTTTCACAATGTTATTACAAACGTTCCGTTACACCAAAATTGTTCTGCATTCTCATGTCTAACTATTTCTTAGTGATATTTCTTAGAAAAATATTCAGCGAATAAAATAAAGTCGAAAGTAGTTAAAATTTCCAAAATTAATAAAAAAAATGAAAAGAACATATCCATTAAAATAGAATACTTTATGCTTGAATGGTTTCAATCTGTTACCACGATTGACAAATCCCTGTAGTCTATTCCCCAAACACTGCTGAGAAGGCACAAAGAAATAAAGAAGTCCCGATTCACTTCCATATAACACAAGAAACATAATCTTTCTAGTCTCCTTATATAAACATTCAGGAATTGGAATAGCATCCATGTATCAATAAATTTAGCTCGAATATGAATCAAACTAACAAAAAAAAAAAAAAAAAAAAGAAGGAAATACTTCTTTCCTGGAATTTGATTTATTTATGTTCAAGTGGCTAGCATTCTGAGATACATTTCTTCGCTATTTTTAAAGTTTCTCTATATCTTCCGAAAACATGCTCTTATGAAGGATAGGGCTTTTGTTGATTTGGAGATCATCAATTTCTTATAAGTGTTTTTTATTTATAGAGTGCGAGTGTCTTCCTCTATTTTATATATTTTATATTAAACGGAAGGGTAGAAATCGTACTATACTGAACGTATAAATGAATGAAAAAAATGAATGTCACTTTTGAATTCCACATACTACAGTAGTTTTATCACGTATGTAACTTCAGATTTTTCTGTTCCATTTATTTATGTTCGCTTATTCTGAATGGGTATGCATTCCGTAGTTGTCTCTCTTCTTCTTTTTTCTTTTTTTTTTTCACCAACCGATAAAGACGAATGGTTTTCTTGAAGGAAAGGAAGACAAAAAAAGAAAGAATTTATGTTTTTTTTTTCTCAACAGTAATTCCCGGAATACACGATCATGAACATAAAATTCTAAATGTGAAATAGTCTCATATAAGAGTACGTCATGTCTTTGACTAAAAGTTCAACATTTTCAAAATAGATCCATAACATGGAAAAGACACTATAGCACAAATTTCTTTTGAAAGTTTCACTATATCTTCGTGTAGTGGATATTTTAGATCAATTTTATGTTTCTGAAGATGAAATGTGGTTTAACGTTCCGCCATTTCATGAAAGAAGCAAATCTTTTGAAGTAGTTCTCCTACAAAATGTCCATTTAAATCTGGAGGATTCCATTTAAGGTGCGGATCTTAGTTCTCCTCTTACATGGCGTGAGTGTTATATTTATGAATAAGTTAAAAGTTGCTCCATGCACTCTTGAACTATCGACAATGAAATGGTGCAGTATTTTTGACTTGAAATAGAGTTCACATGATCCCCCAGAAGATATACAGCTTTTTATTTTATTTATTATGGACAAATATGGAAGAATATGAAAGTTGCAGATGGAAATAAATTTTGAGATTCTTACTAAATATATAACTTAAGCAATATTTTTCCAAATTTATGCAACAATATTTTATTTATTTCAACATTTTAGATTCATATAATATTAGTATTACAAAGATAGCCTGCACGGCAGTCAAAACTAAAAATAAAAAAATTATGTACTGTAACTTTCATTGCGTTAGAGATCATCTATAAATATTTACAAATATAATCATATTACGTTGTCACTTTTTGATTATTCTTACATGCGTAAGTTAAATTTAGTTTTTGTAAAAAATTAAGAGTAAATATAACGTAAGAGGAATTGTAAAATTTAAGAATAGCAGACAATGGAAAACTACTTTTCAGAATGTTATTGCAAACGTTACTTTACAGCAAATATTTTTCTTTATTCTTATTTATTACTATTGCTGGAAAAATTTCCGATAGCAAAAATAAAGTCAAAATATTTCAAAATTCAAGAATTGATAAAAAAATGGAAGAACAACGTATTCATTAAAAATAGAATACTTAATGCTTAAATGGTTTCAATTTGTTACCACGCTTGACAAAGTCCCTGCAGTCTATTCCCCAGACACTGCTGAGAAGGAACAAAGAAATAAAAGAAGTCTCGATTCATTTCCAAATAATACAAGAAACATAATTTTTCTACTCTCCTTATATACACATTTAGAAATTGGAATCGCATCCATGTATCAATAAATTTAGCTCGAATATGAATCAAAAATAACAAAATAAAAAGAAAGAAAGAAAAGGAAATACTTCTTTCCTGAATTTGATTTATTTATGTTCAAGTGGCTAGCATTTTGAGATACATTTCTTCGCTATTTTTAAAGTTTCTTATATCTTCCGAAAACATGCTCTTATGAAGGATATGATTTTTTGTTGGATTTGGGGATCATCATTTTCTTATAAGCGTGTTTTTATTTATAGAATGCGAGTGTCTTCCTCTATTTTATATATTTTATATAAAATGAAAAGGATATAGCGTACTATACAGAACGTATAAATGAAGAAAAAATCAATGTCACTTCTGAATTCCACGTACTATAGTAGTTTTATCACGTATGAAACGTAACTTCAGATTTTTCTCTTCCATTTTATTTATGTTCGTTTTTCCGAATGGGTATGCATTCCTCAGTTGTCTCTCTTCTTTTCTTTTTCACCAACCGATAAAGACGAATGAACATTTCTTGAAATAGAAAAAAAGAATTTATGTTTTTCTCCTTCCAACAGTGATTCCCGGAATACACGATCATGAACATAAAAAAAGTTCTAAATGCGGTGAAATAGTCTCATATAAGAATACATCATGAGTCTTTGACTAAAAGTTCAACCTTAACAAAATAGATCCATAACATGAGAAAGATACTACAGCACAAATTTCTTTTGAAAGTTTCACTAGTTCTTCGTGTAGTGGATATTTTAGATCAATTTTATGTTTTCTGCAGATGGAATGAAACGTTTAACGTTCCGCCATTTCATGAAAAGTAAATTTTTTTGAAGTAGTTCTCCTACAAAATGTCCACTTCAATCTAAATTATTCCGTTTAATGTGCTGATCTTAGTTTTCCTCTTACATGACATGAGTGTTATATTTATGAATAAGTTAAAGTTGCTCCACGCACTCTTGCACTATCGACAATAAAATGGCGTGGAATTTTGACTTGGAATGAGAGTTCACGCGATCTCACAAGAAGATATCTAGCTTCATATTTCATTTATTATGTACAAATGTGGCAGAATATGAAAGTTGCAGATGGAAATTAATTTTGAGATTCTTACTAAATTTATAATTTAAGCGATATTTTTCCAGATGTATGCAGCATTATTTTGTTTATTTTGACATATTAGATTCATCCAAAGTTAGTGTCTCAAACATAACATGCACGGATATGAAAATAAAAAATATGTGCTGTATCTTTCACTATTTTAAGGTAGAGATCATCTTTAAATATTTAAAAAACGTAATCGTTTTACATTGTCGCCTTTTGAATATTTTTACAGGCATAAGTTAAATTTAATTTTTCTAACAAATAGAGATCAAATACAATGCCAGGGAAGTTCTAAAATTAACCAACATCAGACAATCGAAACAACATTATTAATTAAAGCTGCTAGGGCTGTTTTAAAACAATTCAATAATGCTATGCATTTATCTTTTAAAAATACCCTTCTTATATATATATAATCTATTATTTTATGATTAAAAGTATAAAAAAATATTTGCATATGTTTTTGTACTAGGCCATTTGAATAAAGAAAAAAAAGAGATATATTGTAATTAAAATATTTACTGGTTTTAATATAAATTGAAATAAAAGTTATTTGTTTAATGAAAATAATTAATATTCATTTTAATAAAAATACAAATTCATATGTAATCCTTATATTTTATTTTTTATATTTTATTTCGGTTTTTATGTATTGATATAAATAGACTTAGCAAAGACTAAAGGGAATTAACCAAATTTGATTGACATGAACTATTGCCATAAGAATTAATATGCAATTCTTATTTGCACAAATACCTCAGCCACGCAATTTCATATATATGGTTGTTATAATCCTGCAACTCATTGACTGATTATATATTTCATTCAAAATAATGGGATCACACTAACAAGTATTACACTTGTTATGACTCTTGAAGAAAACGATTGTAGTTTGCAAGTTCAAACCTCTATGTGCTGCGTAGATTCAAGTTTTGGTTTTCCCATGTACTTCAAAGTATGCAACAAATGATTACAATCATCAATTGAACAAAAAAATATTTAAAATGTGTTTTGATATACGAATAAAGTATAATGTCCATGATAGATCTAGTACATCTATTTAGATAAATTGCACTTTTGCATGCAGCACGATTAGTGGTCGTATCGATGTGTAAAGCCCTTTTAGATAAATTATTACTATTTTTAGCAATTCACTGTTCCACCCATAATAGGGTGCCATCAGTGCTACTGTTCGATCTTTTGAAGCGCATCAAATACATAAATGAACATATAATTTCAGAATCCTTATAGCC
The DNA here is from genome assembly GCA_021605095.1 of Caerostris extrusa. NCBI lineage: Eukaryota > Metazoa > Arthropoda > Arachnida > Araneae > Araneidae > Caerostris > Caerostris extrusa. The sequence goes on along the minus strand of BPLR01004458.1, from coordinate 15,717 downwards.
AGTTACATCGTGTTCAATTGAACAGGCCAACCATGAAAACCACTTTTTCATAATTTGGGATCTATCTCCCTTTACGTTTTTTTACATGCTAAATCAGAAATAGATCAATAAATCATCACAGAAAGAAACACCGTTTTTGTTTTTTCAAGAAGCTTTTTGTATCCTGTACACATACATGACGGAAAAAATACTCAAGATTCCAAAAGAATGTATAAATAAAAGATCCTTACGAATATTTAGCACTTTCACCAATGCCGTTTGGGACTGGGTAGCTACATTTAACGCGATTAATAACACTGGCATTTCTCAGATTTGTTTAAAAGCTGGGTCATGATTCATTGCAAGTGTCATACTATTCCTCTAGTGGTTTTTGTTTCCATTTTTTACTTTATGTACAGCAAGTTGGATAGTTCTGATTGAGTTAGCTCTGTTGATAGCTTTTGTCTTATTTATGGTAAAGAAATCCCAAGGGAATGTAATGGAAATTGTGAGAAAGATGTACTATGTCTATTTCAGAGTAAAATATGAAAAACACATTAAGTATGTTTCGTTTTGTTTAGAAGACTTAAGGAAATGATCAAATTGGAAAAAAAATCTTTCAGGAGTTCCTATGATATGGAGCACCCTATAGCATGCAAAAGGTGTTCTTATTCAAATACAAAAGTTTGGTGAACTTAAAAATTGTCACTTGCACATAAAAAAATTTTAAAACCTGATTTCTGTTTTCAATATCTGTAAAATAAAAAGTTCTTATTTGCCAGAAGGAATGTTAAAAAGGGGTATTTGTTGGATCATACATAAAAAAATTGATACAAGACCTAATTTTAAAAATACAATAATTATTGTGCTTGGATTGAATTTTTAAAAAAAGTTTTTTTTAAAGTTCTTTGAAAACCAGAAATCTCCATTTAGAAAAAAATATATACATGCATATAACACACACGCACACACACATATATATATATAACATAAATTATGTTGAGAAAATTCTATAGTACAGTTTTAATAGAAGTTTAAATGGGGTTGTTTTTTTAAATAATATTTTATATAAAATTTTGGATCATTGAGTTAATAACAAGGTGAGTGGTGACACTAAAAAAGTAAAATGGAAAACGTTGCTAAGATCTTTGTAATGTAAATTTATTGTTAATGTATGGTCCTCCTATTGGGAAATTCCAGTAGCATCACATATGAGAGAAAGCTACAACCGAATATCAACCTACAAAACGTTGAGGAAATAAAAACCTTTGGATTATTGTAACTTTCTTCATCACAATATTGAAAACAAATGCAATTGCAAATATACTTTCATTTTTGTTTCATATAAATCTTTCGTTTTAATCCTGGACTTTAAAGTTTTAAAAGCCAAAAATTTATGAAGTTTGCAGAAAATTATTAGGTGATAGGAGAAAAGAGAATAATTGGAATGAGTCTCCAAAAAAAAACATAAAAAATAATTACGAAAAAATTCTTAAATAATATTTTTTGCTTGTTTGTCTTGTGTTACTGATTCGATCGTTTCTCTAATCAAGAGAATAATAATTTACAACAACATATCATTTTGCATTTTCGGATAAATATTATATCCATTTTTGCCTTTGCTATCGGATTCATAATTTTATTCTTCTAATAAAATGGTATATAACATGATTGAAAAAAAGTATAACAAGAAAACAAATTAGACGCCATATGATAAACGAAGAAATTTATAATTAATTCACTTTAATCATTGGTAAAATTAAGAAAGTATTCAATTATATTTAGTTATGTTAACTACATGCAGAATATGTTGAAAGATATCCAATGCACCATTTACACAATTTAATTGCTGGACAGATTATAACACTCTATTACGATGAGATAATTTTAAAATTCTATTGATTTGTTATATTGTGTTATTGATAGATTTAAATTTTAATAATAAATAAAAAATGTTGATTAATGCTGAGTAATTAAAAAATTATTTTTTACGAATATTCGTGTAATTATGTGTTTTATATGTATGATTTCCTGTTTCTAATTCCCGTTTAATTAATTCACAATTTATTCGCCAGCATATGTAATAAACACAGTAAATAATTTACATTCAAACTAAATCAATATACTAAACATATCTAAATAAATATACTCTAAAAATTCCAAAATTAAAGCTGTATGCATTATAAATTTACTTTCAATTTCAGTTATAATACCTAAATAATTGAGCATTTCAAACGTTAACATTAGTTTCATTATTAATAATTAAAAAGTATGTTCAGTATGTGATTCTAAATATTTAAGATCAAGTATCAAATAGCATGTAAACATGATATCGTGCTGAATTATATATTGATTCAAAAACAAATACCATTAATCTCTCTTTCTCTCTCTCCCTCTGTATATATACATATATATATTTATTTTTTTTTAGAATAAATGTTTGTGATTCTGTCAAGCAAAATTGCATTTTTATTATTAATTCACTTAACTTGTTCCCCTGAATTTAATCGTGTTACAAGTTTAATGCAAATCAGTAATGCATGTGTATTCTATATTTAGAGTTTGATGAAATTTTACAGCAATAGAAATAAATAGCCTGCAACCGTAATAAATTAAGAGTAATGTAATTTTAAAATACGAATGAGAAATAACCCTAAATAACTTCTTTTTATTAAATAAATTTTTATTATTTGAAGTCAATTCTGCTATATAAAGTATAATGATAATTTTACAGTGATTGAATTACTTATGACATATATTCAATTAGTTCAAAGAAGATATGCAGTAACAAATTATTTTTATAAAAATAATTTTCCTTTATATTAATGCCCGATAATTTAATAATAATTTTTCCTGATGGTCGAGTGAGGAGCGCTCTAATGCTCAATGTCACATGTTTCGGATTTGTATACCGGTGGTGCTATGGCTGCTTACAGTGGTTTGGAATCCGCTTTTAAGACGCTAGACGTAAGGCTGGCAACCCTACCCCGTAAAAAGAAAAGCATTTCTTGTCTGGTAACCTGTAAGTAAGACAGACTGTCTTGGGTCACCATACAGTTACACCAATAATGATGACCTTAATAGCTTGCAGTATATAACTCAAATAATAAACAAAGCTTAAAAGCGTAGTGAACTTGGATTAGCCAAATAGGGTAAAAAATAGTTATTTTGCCCAGTTTTTAATAGTTCCGCCAGAATATTTATATTTTAGTCAGAACAACAAAATTGAAGGAGATATTGAGGGTAAATAGCAATTCGGAATTATTAAATACTTATGTAAATAAAACTTCTTTCATATTAAACGTCGAAGATGATAATTTACACGTATTTTTTATTAAATTTAAATTTAATTCGAATTACAATCGTCGAAAACTTTAAACAACTCAACTTTTCATTTTTTTTTTTGACATTTTATCTGATAAAGTATTTTTTTTTGACTCTTCTATTGGTAAAGTTCAAAAAAATTTACAAACTTGGTGCACAAAATCACAAAAATGCGGGTAAAGAGTGCGTTGAGCTTATAGATTATAAAACTCTTTTTGCAAGTCAAACTTAATGAACAAAGCTTGAAAAGAATGTATATATAGTCAGAAAATATGCTCGAGGAATTTTCAATAAAGTTCTTCTAAATATAAAAAGGACAAATTTGTTTAAGAATATGCATACACACGTTTATTGGAAAAATTTAAACTGATTTCAATAAATATAAAAATTTCATTAATATATTAATATACATATATAACTTATTTTTTGATAAACATTAATTTCTTTTATTTCATTCGGGATAATGTATAGCATTTACTTTTTTTTAAGTAAAACACAATGATACTAAAAATAGTGACACTAAAAGATTAAGATTTGAAATCTATCGGAATATGACAAAATAGTTGTCAAAAATAAGTTCTTATAAAATATTTACCTTAACTTATTTTTGACAACTATTTTGTCATATTCCGATAGATTTCAAATCTTAATTTTTTTAGTGTCACTACAAAATGAAAATTAATGTAAAATTGCAGTTTTTATCATTAGTATATTGTTTCAATATATTTTCTCAGTAAACTGAGTTTTGAGTCTGTTACCTGAATATATACATATATATATATATATATATATATATATATATACATAAAAAGATTATATGTGATATGTATATGATATTTATATATTTAATGTATATGCACAAGACACGGATAAACAGTTACACAAATTGCTTTAAAAGTTTTTTTTTCTTTTTTTTTTTGACATGAAAACTAATAAAAGAAAAGAATGCATATATATTTTTTAAATATATAGAAAAATAAAAGAGAAATAAATTTTTGTCCGTAGAACAGATGGGGTCTGGTTGGTGAAAATAAATTGAAATTAAATATGTAAATGCATTCTGCTACAACAATGTTTAAATATAGCTTTCATGTAAGTAAAATGAAATCTGTTAATGATCAGGTACACAACCTTGAATTTTAGCATATGTTCGAAGTAAATTAAACGTTATGAAAACAAGTTAAATCACGTAACCAGTAAATATTATAAGCAATAAATGTTGGCTAAGATATTTGACCTATTTTTAATCAACATTTTGATGACTTAAAGACGTTTTGTTTCCAATTCAGTTTTCTGTTCTAAAATTATTGTAAGAGCAGGAAATCTTATAAATAAACTTCATTAAAAATCTTCACCAATCCATTCCTATGTTACACGATTACTTACTCAAAAAATGGAAGCAATTTGTTCTTCATGATGCCGTTCATTGAGCTCGTAAGGGCGTGCGAGTCTTTTTGAAAATGAAACACGGGTTCTTAAATTATCATAATATGGTAAGATAAGATCTTGTTACGTTTTGCATGTTTTAGAGTTGATTTTTTGCAAAATTTTAAATCAGCATTCGTTGTTATAAACAAACACAATTTTCCGCTTAGATCTCCAGAGCGGGATAAGAAACCTCAATAATATATATATATATATATATTTATATTGTGATCGTTTTATATTAGGACCTACTGTGAAAGATTATTAGTAGCAAACGTTGTGACACCTTCACAGGGATATAATAAAGAGAATCAATATTCCACTGAACATGATATTATTTTTAAAATAAAGCAGGAATGTATTATTTAAAAGTAGATTTGATTTATTAGGTTTATTTTATTATTTTCTTTGCGGGATTTTTGTTAACTACATAATAAAAACTTATTAAAACTTAAAATTATTACTTTTTCTGAAATGCGTTTTTGTGAAATATTTTGATTTTAATAGAAGTTTTTAAAACAACAAAATGATGCTTGTTTAAGTCTATTTTTCAAAAAAAAATTGCAAAATGCTTTATGATATGAAAGTTCTCAAATCTGGATTAAATAAAATCGTTTAAATAATTTATATCCAGTTTTATATGATCAATTATCACCTTTGTAATTATTTATTTTATCTTGTTAATCTTACCTTGCAAATAAATATACTTTATTTCCTTTTTTAAAATATTTACTTGTATCATATTATATGATGGTTTATTTATGCCGGCTTTGAGATTATTATAAAACTTTTCCATGGAACGCATTAATTAACAGTTTCACGATAAACAAAGTTCTTGGGAAAATGTCACAACATATACTTTTTTCGCATGCTGTAACTTTTTAGCTTAAAAAAGATTAGTTAGTATCTCTCTCTATTTTCCACAAAGTAAGTATATCCTATTAACTTAAATATCTAATAAAATATTTAATCCACGGAGATTAGGAAAAGGGTGTTATTTAATTAAATTTTACTTCCTAATTAAGCTTAATGAAGAAGTTTTTTTTCATTTTGAGTTTTTTTTCTCAATCTCATTACTTATGACACATAGAGATTATAACTAACGCATTATTTACTGGCGTTAAAAATCGATTAAGCTGAAATTTGTCATCGATTTTATAGACATTAAGAAACACATTTTTCTGTAATTTTTTTTTTTTTTTTCCATTTTGAAAAAAAAAAAAAAAAAAAAGCTAAAGCGGAATTGATGCGGGGATGTTTAATTAATTCACTCTTTTTATAACTTTGTGCCAAATATCTGATTTTTAACAGAAGGAAATGTAACTTTGTGAAAGATTGTGTGAGTCGAACAAACTTATGGAAACGAGTTGAAGACAAACTTCATTAATAAACGTTTAATTGTAAAGATTAAAAAAAATATCTAATTTTTTTTAATGCTTAATGTGAAAAAAAGTTTAATGTGAAAATTGATTTTTGTTTCTTTAATAAAGAATGAAAGTTTAAAAGAAAAAAATTATAAAAAATATATATAAATAAATAAAAAAAAAAAAAAAAAATAAAAATGTCGTTAGTTTAAAAACAACTGTGAAAATTTTCTTAATAAAGATCAAATTTTATTTTTCCTTAACACAGACTCGTTATTCATACTAAGAACTAAGATTCTTAACAACCATGTTTTATTTATTAATAGACATTGAGAATTAAATTTTATTCTGAATTTTTTTTTTTTTTTTTTTTTTTTTTTTTTTTTATTGTTAAACTCTAACAGTTAATAATCAAACCGTAATCAAATATGTGAAACATTAAGAACTCAGTTTTTATGTATTGACCTCTAAGAAATATTCTTATATAATAAACATTTTAGAATCGATCATAGAAAATAGGTGCTCATCAGACTCATCTTATCCTCTTATAGGTGAGTAACGATCCTAGAAAATTTTGGTGCTTATCAGACTGTGTTTCTTATGTAGGAGATGTAGGAGAGTTTAATTTGAAGCATAGCAAGTCAGATAAATTGAAAGTCTTTGTATTGTTGTTGTTCCTTATTCCACTTGGTAGACATCTAGACCAAGCCCACGAACCTGTATGGAATGATGGTTGAAAGGATAGGGGGCAGCTTCTGTTGTGATGGAGCACCCAAAGGTAGAAGTCAGACTTGGTTCCTTGACGTTCTACAATCATATAAGATCGGAACCAACGGCTTAAAGTAAATTCCCAATCACTGCATACACTCAAGGCAGCGATCGCCAGAGAGCTAAACACTTGGACATTTATGCCCAGTCTTTGTGTTTATGCTTTATATTTATAAGTGTACATGCAATATTTACGCCTTTTAGAGTTTCTTTTTTATTTTGCGAAAACAACAGGAATTTCAAAATTCTGGGAGTGTATGTTTAAAGGCTGTTATAACACTAAATGCGAATAACGATCCGAGAAAACATGATTGTATGTCCTAAATAGGATTTGTATTCATGAACCAACTCATGAAATCGAAAATATGAACACTTTGAAAAAAAAAAAAAAAAAAAGTACGCATGGAAGAAAATTGTGAATAAATAAAAAGTATTTCTTGTTTAAAGTTTGGATAAAATATTTTTTACAAGATTTAAACATTATTTTAAAAATTTAAACAATTTTTCATAAAAATATTTTTTATCATTTCTGGTTAAACTATATATGTAATTAGAATTACTTTTATTATTGATAAAACTTCAGAGAAAAGACGAATTGAGATGGAAATTTTTCTAGGATACATATTATGTAATGATAGCAATCATTTATAATTTTAATTACTCATTAAGACAGTTAAATATAATTTAACTATTTTACCTTAACTAGGATAAACATTTTCTTATTAAATTTAAAAAAGATTCAGTCATTATAATCAGAAAATGATATGATAAACATATTATAACTGATTTGAAATTTTGATCATATATATTGCTTCAAATTGAATGCATCCATATTAATCTGTTAAATTCATTGTAAATCAAATAATAATTAATTTAAAAAAACAAATATTATGTAAAATTTTATGAAAATAATTTTTTATTACTTTAAAAGAAGAACATTTTTTTCTCCTAATATCAAATAGAAAATAGTTTAAAATAATTGTTTTTAATGGTGTTTCACAACTTTAACGAATAAAAAATTTTACAGAGAAATTCAAATATTCAAAAACTCCCATATGCAATTCGACATAAAACTGAAACAGAGAATGCAGTATATTTTGATAAAAATCATTAACAGAAACTATGGAAATTATATGTATCCGTGAAAATCTTTTCTCTTTCCTAAACATTTTGTTTACTATTTAACAATTGCAAAAATATTATTCGCTTGATTTTAAAATTATAATTTATAAATTATTCATATTTCAAATGTTATATAGTAAAAATGTTTTTTATAGAAACTTTAAGAATGTTATAAATTATTATTATTACTATAAATAATTGTTAAAGTATGTTATAAATGTTTTATAGAAAAGTATAGAAAAATAGCGAATTAAATATATCCTGTCTGAAATAAATATAGATTATATTTAAATTAAATATAAATTCTATATCTGAAATAGGATTCAGAAAAATATGCAGGAATATAGATGAATATGAAGACAGTTCTTCCTCATTTGGCTGAGGATATTAATCCCAATAATATTCTTAATGAATAAATACCCATTAAGAAAAAATCTGTGTTTCTGTCTGGTATGCTCATTATTTTGTTTAATTTTCTTTTATATGAAATAAAATATAAAACATGATTCTCAAACAAATTTGTAGCAATTTTCAATTAAATGAATTTTTAATAAATTTCAAAGTATTCCACAAAACAAATCTTAATTTATATTATTATGTTAATTTGTATTTTAAATTATTATTATTATTATAAATAATTAGTAAAGTATGTTATAAATTTTACATAGAAAAAATAACGAATAATCAATCACATACCTGAAATCTGATTCAGAAGAATATGAAAGAATATTGAAGAGTATGAAGACTATATATGCAGTGTTTCCACATTTGGCTATAAATATTAATTACAATAATATTCTAAATGAATAAATTGCCATTTTGAAAAAAAAAATGTCTAGTATGATCATTATTTCTTTCAATTTTAGACATGATATGAAATAAAATATATAACATGATTCTCAAACAAATATATGACAATTTCCAATTAAATGATTTTCTAATGAATTTCAAAATGTTCCACAAAACAAAGCTTAATTTATATTTGGCAGCATATTCATCTTATTTTTAACGTTTTTACTCCTACGTTTACTCAACAATCAATTCTTAATCTGATTCAGAAGAATTTGAAGGAATATAGAAGAATATGAAGACAGTTCTTCCTCATTGCCTATGAATATTAATCATGATAATATTTTAAATGAATACCCATTTGAAAAAAATCCTGTATTACTGTTTAGTATGCTCATTATTTTTTTTTTCAGTTTTAGACATGATATGAAATAAAATGTAAAACATGATTCTTAAACAAATATGCAACAGTCTAGAATTAAAAGATTTTCTAATAAATTTCAAAATATTCAAAAACAAAGCTTAATTTATATTTATTACTTTAATTTATATTTTTAAATTACTATTATTACCATAAATAATTATTAAAGTATGTAATAAATGTTATGTAGAAAGATATTGAAAAATAGTGAATAATAATTAATCCTATACCTGAAATCTGATTCAGAAGAATATGAAGGAATCTAGTAGAGTATGAAGATGTTATCTACATTTCTTCCTCATTTGGCTATAATTATTAATTCTAATTAACTGAATAAATACCACTTGAAACAAAATTCTGTATTTCTGTCTGGTATGCTCATTAATTTTTTCAGTTTTGGATGTGATATGAAATAAAATAAAAACCCACATCCTTCTCAAACAAATATGAAACAATTTCCAATTAAATGACTTCTAATGAATTTCAAAAATATTCCACAAAACAAAGCTTAATTTATATTTGGCAACATATTCATCTTATTTTAAACCTTTTACTCAAGAAACATTTAAACAGAAAATAATTGGTTACATTTTTCAAATTAAAATCTTCCAGTAACGAATTCACACACTTAACTGTTTTGTTTATATGAATGCATTTTTTTTTACGATTCTAATTGCTATGCTACGTTAAATACCAGGAAATAGCTGCAAGATAAAAATTTACTTTTAAATTAAATGCAATTTAATCACTTACCTTAATGAAGCAGTTATGAAAACGTGGTTTTTTTTTTTTTACATTTCACGAGTACTTTACATCCATAAACATTTATTAACTTGCTTCTAAAGAAACCAAATAATGCCTTTTAGTCAATTTGGCTAACAAAGATAAGGGCTATTTAAGATAATGAAAGACATAATGAAATGGACGTTTAGTTTGCTTGAATCAAATTAATTACTCGGGATGCTTTATGCCTAAAGATACGTGGAAGTTTAATTAAACTTCCCTTTCTAATTTTTCTCCCATTTGTCCTTTTCTTTTCTAACATGGTGCATTAAAATTAAAAGAGAATTGAAAGTAATTTTATGTGGAGCTTGTATTTCTGAAAGGGACAATTGATTAAGCTAATGATTTTTTTTTGTTTTTTTGTTAAACAATGAACATAAATAATGAGTGATAATCGAAAACAATTGTTTTTAATTTAGCATTGTTGTAATCTTTTATTTTAGGTTTCATGTTGATTAAAGATTTAGCAAATTTATTATAAATAAGAAATACGTAAAATTTTCTTGCTACTTTGTAGTCTATTTTAGATATTAATTATTGATTAGCTGTACAAAAGAATTTTCTGAAATAGCACTTTCGTTATTATGGAATACGAAATATAAAGTAGAAAAATTGTTTTCAAAATTTAGAAATTTTTTAAAACACCAATTTATAGTTTATTTCTTGAAATCCTTAAAAAGTAAAAAAAAAAAAAAACCCTGTAATTTTTATGGATGAGAGTGGTTACAAACCTTATTATTTTACTAGTGTTTATTGTTTCAAAAATTTCCTTTAATTATGGATACAAATTTCCTTTAATTATGGATTAAAATTTCCATTAATTTTATTTCTTCTGACAATTTGTCATTTGTCTGTGCTTTCTAACATGAGACATTAAAATTATAAGAGAATTGAAAGTAATTTTATGTGAGGCTTGTATTTCTGAAAGGGACAATTGATTAAGCTAATGATTTTTTGTTGTTGTTGTTTTTCTTAAACAATGAACATAAATAATGAGTGATAACCGAAAAGAATAGTTTTTAATTTAACATTGTTGTTGATTTCTTTTATTTTAGTTATCCTGTTGATAAAAGATCAAGCAGTATTTTTAAAAATACCAAATAAGTAAAATTTTAATGTTACTCTGCAGTCTACTTTAGATATTAATTATTGATTCGTTGTATAATAGAATTTATTGACAAGAGTTTCTTAAAAAAAAATTTTTTAGCATGAAATACGAAAATCAAAAATTGCAAAATAGATATTCAATATTTAGAATTTTTTTAAAATTGGAAATTTTCAGCTTATTTCTTGAAAGTCTTAAAATACAAAAAGGTCTGTAGTTTTTACAGATGATAAATGTTACAAACTTTATTATTTTGCCAGCGATTATTATGATAAAATTTCCTTTAATTACTCTTGGTATTTTGGGACCTTGATGGCCTAGTGACCAGCGCTGTGAAGCTCAGTGCCACAGGTTTTGTATTCGGTTCTAGGTGGGGCCATGGATGTTTGTAGTTGTTCGGAAATCACTTTAAACTGCAGGTCCCGGTCTCATAAAAAGAAAACATCTCATGTCTCGGAATCTGCTAGTGGGCAGACGGCCTTGGCCTACCATGGAGTTTTTGCACCAATGATGAAGAATATATTTATACAGAATTGAATTCTTCGAGGGCCTAATATGCTATTAATAAGGCTCTAATGAGATTTAAAATGTATGAATGACACCTTTTTTAAGCAAGTTAACTAGACATTAAATTATAGAGATAACAATTGGGCTGAAAAGTTCCTAGGCTGAAGTATAGGTGTCGCTACTAGTATTAAATTCATATGATTTTTAGTTAGCCCTAACCTTCAAAAGACGCGTGTATAAATTTGACAGCAGTTGCACTATTAGTATGTGAGCTATAGCCTTTTTAGTGAAGCAACTTTTGTTAGTTTAAAAAATGGATGAAAAGGAATTTTTGTGTTAATAAAGCATTGCTTTTTTGGAGAAAAAAATAATATTGAAGCCAAGGCTTGTCTTGATAAAATTATTCGGACTTTGCACCAGGAAAATCAACCGTAGAGAAGTGGTTTGCTGAATTTAAAAGAGGCGAAATGAGCACCGAGGACGATGCACGCAGTGGACGCCCCAAAGAGGCTTTTACCGACGAAAACATCAAAAAGTCCACAAAATAATTTCTGATAACTGTAAAGTGAAGTTGATTGAGATAGCTGAGATCCTAAAGATATCAAAGGAATGTGTTGGACATATCGTGAATGAATATTTGGATATGCGAAAGCTCTGTTCAAAATGGGACACAATCGACCCAAACAAGAACGAATTGATGATTCTAAGCAGTGTTTGGAGCTGTTCAATCGTAATAAACCCGAACTTTTGCGTTGATATGGGGCAATGGATGAAACATGGCTCCATCATTTCACACCGGAGTCCAATCGACAGTCAGCCGAGTGGACTGCACGCGATGAACACTAAAAAAGCTATAACTTCACTAAAAATGCTGTAAATCACATACTAATAGTGCAACAGCTGTCAAATTTATACACGTGTCTTTTGAAAAGTTAGGGCTAACAAAATTTATATGGATTTAATACTAGTAGCGCCATCTATGTGTCAATCTAGGAATTTTTCAGCCCACTTGTTATGTATTATATATGAAATGATGATGAAAGATGTCTCACATATTTAAATTTATAACATAATTCTGATCAATTTTTATGAAATATTTTTATACGAAATAGACGTCAAACTATTTTTTATATATTTGTATCAATTTTTCTGTATTGAATTATGCATAATGCCAAAAAAAGAAATTTTTCCTTAATACATTGTCTATTAATAATTTTGAGAACCCCATAAATTTGGCCCTTTTTATATTTCAATTTGTATGTATATAAATTGGATTTTAACGAACGTCATTTCTAATAAAATTGTTAGATTAGAAGTAAATTAATTATGAATTCAATAAAAAGTAGTTTGTTAAAAGAATGTGTACGTTATAAAATTCACAATTATTTTAAAGGGACGTAGTTTCATGTCACGCATGTGTTTGACTTATGCACGTCAATGTATTACGTATTCAGGAAGCAATCCACCGAAGAATATATGAATGGCATTTTCAAACTTCCTGCTTAGAACCATTTCATCAAAGTATAGACTTCCAGCATGAAATATAAATTTAAAAAATGCTCTCCCATTTATATGAAGGACTGCACATTTTTCCAATGAATGAAATATGTATAAGTATGCATGAAAAATTTTATGCCCTCGAAGAAGATTAAACTGAAACACACATACATATTTTTTCAGGAAGTATGCATTATGTTATGCTTGTTTTCGTAATACATAAGAAAGATGTAAAATTTTCACCTCGTCGTCTTGTGTCTCGAAAAAACACTCGTATTCTAGAATTATTTAACAGAAAATGAAAATGAAATACAAACAAATGAAAAAAAAAAAAATGAACGAAAAGTAAAATTAGATGGCAGCATTTCTCCAATATCTTTGCCTTAAAGGTAAATCTCTTAAAAGTAATAATGGCATTCCACAGCCATATCCTGCAAAATGGACTGACTGAAATGTATACAAAAGCATTTTTCTAGAATTCCCAAAAATATATATACATATATTTTTTCGCATTTCGATCCTCTTGGTTCAATTTTTATATTGATTTCCATTTCCAACGTTCATCGAGAGAAATGTAATAAGGTTTATTGTCTCGATTTCGTAAAAGAAATGTCAAAGTAAATTGTCTTCTTTTCTTTATAACCTATTCATATTTTTTTTCCTTCTTCATAATGCATCTAAGGAACTGAAGCTATCGATAAATATATGATGGTTTTATTTATGGGAATGTATAATAGTTTTCTGAAGGTAATATTAAAGCTCTTGTTTCAAAATGACAATTATTATTATAGTCTATTATTTATTATATATATAGAAGGTGACTATAATTAAAGTATTACTTTCAAAATGTTGTGAAAGAGAACCACTCGTCACAATGAGTTCAAATTTGAAATGAAGATACTTGAAGGAAAGGAAAACGGTATGGCATCAAAAAAAGAAATTACAAATAAAGTTCCATCGATTTTTTCCATTCAGTTTGGTATAATCTTGTCGTGGTGGATGGGCTTAATTTAAAAGTGTCACAATAGTTGAATGACTTGGACGTCAATTTTTCGTCAAAAACAGAAGCAATCAAGCACTTGAACACTACAGTTAGTTTAATGCGCAACTGACACCAAATACGTTGTAATTTCAATTCAAAATATCACTGGCCACCAAATTCACTTTCTTTATGCCACTACAGCGCCATCTATTAATAAATACTTTGGAGCCATCTATTGTGGAACCAGTGTGGAACTTTCATTGATGCCTTACCGTTTCTCTATTTTTCAAGTATCTTTAATTCAATTGGAACTCATCGTGTGACGAGTGTTTCTTTTTTTTTTGCAGCATTTTGAAAGTGGGGCTTTAATTATAATCACCCTGTATATATATATATATATATATATATATATATATATATATATATATTATGATTATAAATATCTGAGTTTGGAAAACAGATAGTGATACATTATAAAAGAAATCAGGAAATATCTTGTCAAATTATAAAGAAGACTAAAAATAAAAATAAAAATTAATAAAATTTTTCCCTATTACCTGAATGTACTTTGTTTAACCGTGCTAGCGGATAAAAATGTTTATTTATATTTTTTTATTTCCAATGGAGGGGATTACATACATATAAACAAATTCAACAATGAAGGAACAAAAACATTAAAGCTCAGTAGAAGAAGAAAAGTTCGAAGTCATCACCCAAAGAGCTCTCTGACACGCCAATATCTTGCAAGCTCGGAGTCAGTTCCATGGAGTGTCTTGCAATATTGCAGGTGTTTTCTATTCATAGGCTCTTTTAAGTCTCAAGGGGATATGTATGGGGATGGTCATATACAATTGTTCGATATAAATGTTCAACCAGACATCCATGTCCTGTTATAAGTCTGAAATGATCTCCTGCATTTCGGCGAGGCTTGTCTGGTGTTGCATCTAGCTCACACCAATTTAAAAAATTAATAAATGTTACTGTAAATGTAGAAATGCTAAAAAATAAAATGATTAAATGTTTGAGAAAGGTAATTCCAGTGGCAAATGAGTGCTTAGATGGATATCGTTTTGTTTTTCTTATCAGGGGCCTGATTGTGGAGGGATTAGTGCTTGGTGTCATATGTTTCGGGGGTTGGGTTTTGGAAGTGCCAATGATGTGTGTAGTGTTCTAAGGAATCCATTTTAAACGGTAGGTCCTGTCTAGAAATGTTCGTAGAACGTTGTGAGGGTTGTGTTATTCGCGCTCCTAGCATATCTCAAACTACACATGAACTCTGAATAGTGTAAATGGTCATCGTTCGTCGGTGCATCCCATGACATACCTTCTTTAAGGCTAGTTTGTATTTTACTTCGTGGGACATGGCCAATACGAACCAGCCTTCTACGAATTAAAAAAGTTTATGTAATATTAAGAAGCAATGTCTGCCTGTAGATGTTTCAATAGTAATCATTTCAATATGACCTCAAAATGAAAACTCACTAATCATCTCTTACCAGTAGGCCTCCAATCGTCTATCCGAAGGATGTGTGATTGTAGATCCTGAACCATATAAAAAATACACTATATGGAGCAGAAATTTTGGTAAGCGGTCATGGATGGACAATATTTAAAAACACATTAACAATAGTTTCGCAACATTGGTGAATGG
>BPLR01004457.1:0-71553 GCA_021605095.1 Caerostris extrusa | reverse complement strand
AGATTGGTTTAAAGTACTTTCTTTGATTTTTCTGTAAGTTCAAGATTTCCCGAGATAAAATTGAATTTAAACACTTGGACTCTTAAAATATATTAAATAATTAGTATCGTAAAATATATAAATATTTTTATAGTTATGAAACTAGTTAGAACATTATGAAATAAATATATAGAGATTGTTTGTTGAATCATGAATGGAATTTTGAATGATTTCATGTAAATCAAGTGGGGCTTCTAGCCAAGTGATTGGCGCACGGGACCACAGGTTTCGAGTTCAAGTCACGACGGTGCCATGGATTTTTGCAAGAAATTCACTTTAAGCTGTAGGTACTGGTCTAGGGACTGATGGCCGAGTGGCTAGAGCTTCCGTAGTGGCCATGGATGTTTGTAATGGTTCGAATCCCCTTTAAGTCCTAAGTGACCGTAGAACGTCACAAAGCCCAGTCAGACTTCCGTCACTCACTTTATTCCCAAACTGTAAGGGAGCAACTCAGCTCTAGGCACATTGATGTGTTTTGATGTAGTAGTAGTAGTAATAGTAGTAGGTCCTAGTGCAATATAACTATAGAGCTGTGGGAGTAGGGCTCACAACCTTATCCCATAAAAAAAAAAAACATCACCTGTCTAGAAATGTGCCAGTAGGCAGAGGGCTTTGGTTCATCATGGACCCTGTTGAGCAATGAAGAAGTATTTAAATATCTAACAAATACTTTTATACTTTTAATCAGCAGAAATAATCCGCCTTTATACAGCTACTGGAAACAAAATAGTTTTATAATATATAATCCTGCAAGCAAATAAAAAATTAACACTAAAATACTTTTAAAATATTCAAATCTCAAGTGCTTTAAAATCTTAACTACTTAAAACTAAATATTTCATGTTTCAAAAAATGGAAACAAATACATACGTTTTATTACAACAGCTTTTGTACCAACTGAAGAACATGTGCAAGCATAAAGATAAATAAAAAATAGATGGATAACTTCGTTTATTTTAAACAACAAATAAAAATAAAAAAATAAATAAGCTCATGTCTTTCTCAATTGCACACCACACCCGCAGAACGCTTTTATTTTCTTGAAGGAAAGCAATTCAAATGAGGTTTTTTCTTTTTGTTGTTTTTTAATGGCTTCCTTTGAAAAACATGTTAAGCAGTTTACCCTCTATCTGTCTGCTTCCGCAAAACTACAAGCGCATCTCTCTCAATTTTTGTTATTTCACGCTATGTTTGCTTTGGGGAGGGAGTGTGGTTGGTTTTTTTATTTATTTATTTTTTTTTTTTTTGCTTTTATATTTATTTTACTAACAGTTATGAATTAAGTGGAAGGAACAATATAAATATATATGTTCTAAACAGGGGTGGCCAAACGCGGCCCTCCTTGAATATTTTTCTGGCCTCGTGTGATTTAGCATACCTTCACAAGATATATTTATTTTATAATGGCCAAAGTAGTGATAACCAATGTATTAAGGAATATATTTGTGCATCCATATATTCAAAACTTAGCTGCAAAATTATGAAAAAAAATTAACTTTGATTTTAAAATAATATTCTTGCGAATATAGTACATATATTTCCGGCTTTATTTATGAGTTTATACTTATGAGTTTGCAGAATAATTAAATTATAAACACCAATTACAATTACGATGTGCAAACATCAAAATTGAGATCGATTTCAAAAATCTAAGTTAATTAGTGAAGAGCCTAATATCGCACTAGTAAAATAAATATTTTTTAATGATTTCATTTTTTTTTTTTCATTTATATTTATATATATTTCATATTTCATTTTTATTTATATATTTTTTATATTTCATTTTTAGTGTTATATATTTCTTTACAATGTTCGTTTTGTATCATTAATATTATATTATCTCTGTTTACATGTAAGAATAATAATAAACACAATAATGATTCATTGTTTCAATTTTTCACTCTAAAAATTGTCTATAGGGGGCCTAAATCTAATGTGGGGATATATAATTTTACATGCGACCCGTGGAATTATGATGCATTTCCAAAGTGGCCAACAAGATCATTTGGGTTGTTGCCACTCCTGGTCTAAAACTCTGCGTATCATTTCGAATTTCCTGAAACTCAAGAGCTTGAAAGCTGGAGATTTTGTGTTAATACATGCAATTCAGAAATCAAAATTGTTATTGAAGGAAGAAACAATTTTATCAGTGTCTGTATAATAAAAATCGCAAAGGGACTTTTCAGAAAAGAATAGAGCTACTGTATTCTTTTTGAGTTAAAAGTTACATAAATGTCTCCAAACTAATTTCTGTATTTCTTCTTTCGAATGCTTTTCACTAGTATTTAATATATCCAACGAATCTAAATTCCATGACTTCGGAGTTGTTTATGTATAACGCTAAATCAAGACGAGAAATGTCTAACTTGGTATAAACATTTTTTTTTTCTCATTATTTTTCATCTCAGAATTGACTGAACAGCTATTAATTCTCGAGGGCGATGTTCTACTTCTGTAAATAATTTTCAGCAGCATCTACTCCTCCCAATAGAACATGAGTATTATGTTTGTGAAAGTAATATTTTATTTTAAAATGTATACTACTCGAAAATATGCTTTTATCTTTCATTTATACAGATGAAACTTCTCATTTTTGGAATTGATGTACAAATTTTTCATCACTACAATTTTAAAACTATTTATTTTATCCATTAGTTTTTATGGAATAAGGGCTATTGTGTTCAGTTAATTCGGTTCCTCCCTTATAGTCCATGAGTCACCAATTCTTCTTCTTCGGTATGAAAATCTATATTTTCTGCAACACATTTTGGTAAATAGTTGTTTGCGATTCGAAATCAATTATTATAGGAATATAAAAGTTCTAAGCTTTTATTCTTAACTCGAACGACTTATGTTTGCAAATAAATTTCATTCAAAGATCATTGATTTGTGTGAACAGTACGTTGTGAAAGTTTCGTCATTTTTTATTATTTTGTTATTTATATTTCGAAAAATAAATATTGTATTTGGAAATATATTGTATATCAAACATATTTTGTTTTTCAGATCAGTGTGAACAAATTATATTACTCTTAAAAAAATCGAGAAATATTTTTTTTTTTAATTCTGAGACATTTAAAACAAATTCTCTATATCTTGTTTCTTGTAATGTGGTTCTAAATTATTACTTCTTTCTGAGAATCATATTTAATAGTTAACATTTCAACTAATTCTTTTTAAATTATTTATAGCTATTTCATCGTTGTTTGTTAAATCTGATTCTAATTTCGTTGAAATCTTTGTAACTAAAAACATGGCGTTTATTTTTTTTTTTTTAACAAACTTAATTTCGATTTTTTTTTTGTGCTTTTTTGTCATTCGGCATTTCAAATTATTTTATTTAGAAATTAACTAAATTCTATTCATGGGAAGGATGCAAATATTTCCTTATTTAATAATTCATTTAAAGTAAAAATTAATTATTTAATTATTTACATTTCAACTAATTATTAATTATTAACATTTCAACTAATTCTTTTAAATTATTTATAGCTATTTCATCGTTGTTTGTTAAATCTGATTCTAATTTCGTTGAAATCTTTGTAACTAAAAACATGGCGTTTATTTTTTTTTTAACAAACTTAATTTCGATTTTTTTGTGCTTTTTTTGTTTCATTCGGCATTTCAAAAATTATTTTATTTAGAAATTAACTAAATTCTATTCATGGGAAGGATGCAAATATTTCCTTATTTAATAATTCATTTAAAGTAGAAAATTAATTATTTAATTTTTCTTACCTTTCAAATTCAACGAAGTAATCCTATTCTTTGGAGTCTGAAGACCGAGTGTCTGGCACTGCGTGCTACAAGTATTGGGTTCGATTCCCGGCTGTAACATAGATATTTGTAGAACTTTGGAATTTACTTTAAACCGTAGACCTAATATGACTCTAAAGCTTTTGGGCGTAGGGCGGACAACCCTACCCGTAAAAATGAAAACATCGCCTATCTGTCAATAGGCAGACGACCTTTAGCCCTTCATGGGGTTGCAGTGCCAGGGAGGGAGTGAATCAGTCTTTTATAAATGTTCCCATTGTTTATAATTTTTTATTGTTATCTTCTTAGTTTAAGATAAGATAGATTAAATACTAATATGCAAATGCGTGTATGTATCATTAAAATTATTCAGAACTTATTTCAAGAATTTTTTAAGTGTTTAAAGAATTATTAAATGTATCAAGCAGTTATATAATTAATACTATAGTAATAATATATTAAGGGTAAATGACTTTAATTTGACTTTCCTTAATCCTATTTAATTTAGAAAAGATTTTGATGGAGCTGTTGCGTCATGAGACTGTTGCGATAATGAAATTGTAGTAAAGAATCATATTCAATCCAAAGGTCGCGCTGGTAGCTAGACAGTACAATTATATTTCTAGATATCTAATACTTCCAACTAGTTTGTAGCATACAAACTATATTCATATAATGTTCTAAATTTTTATTTAACAAATCCCAACTAATACTAAGCCTAAAACCTTTGTTTACATCGGAGAACTCATACAAGGAAGTGACAGGAAAAGCTAGAAGGCGGAGAAGTACGGTTGCGGTTTTTAAAGTGTTCTGTATATATTTGAAACATTTTCAACACTTAGTATAAAGAAAAAAAAATAAAACCTCCCTAAATCTTAAAGTATACCTTTATGATGTATATGTTTACTTAACGGTTAGATTCTGTTGAGGCAAAATAATAAAGAAGTATCTGGAATCCGAAGATATCTTTTGAATGGTCTCGTCTAACATACAATTTTATCTAGAATCTTTCTAAATATGTCCTTGATGTCCTAGTATTCCTGCAACTATCCACTTGAGACATACTAGAAAACTGATATTTGTCTTTTAACAAGGGTTGTTTATGGTCCAGTAAAACGTTATTAACACTTTCTTAAATCTCTGAAAATATGACAAAAAATAAAAAAAAAATGCTTTTGGCGATAGTCAATTTTTGTGATAATGGAATAAAACTACTTTTTTCTTCTATATGCACTATGATTTTTATGTGTTTTTATATAATTTTTAAATTTTTTGTAATGCTATAAATGTTTTTAAAATTTGTTAAACATGAATTGATTTTTTATAAAAAAAAATATTTACTTTCTATGTACAAAGATGAATTTTTGCTTCGTTACTTGATAAATCTAGATTAGTGGTCTCCAAATTTTAACATTTCATGGATCCATATGAGCATTTAAATATTTAAAGGAACGTATTCTTCAAAATAATAATAATAAATGAATAACACCACTTCAGGTACACGCAAAAAATTTTCTTTATATTATTTTATTGAACTGATTTATTTTTAAAATAATTTATTTATTTAAAATGGTTTAATTTGTTATTTATTAGTTAGAAGGTTTACCATTTAAACTTTAAAATATATCAGCTAAACAAGAAAATCATTGCAATTATATTTCATCTCGCACATTTTTACCAATATATGATCGCGCCATTCACATTCTATCAATAAATCTCGCACATTTTTACCAATGAATTTTATATGAATATGCTTATATTCATTTAAAATTATCTTTTACTTGAAAAAAATCGAATTTTTATTTCGCAATAACAATTGCGTGTTTTCATGTAAGTTTTATGATGCTAGCTAGATAGTTGTTCGCATATTAAGCTAAATAATCTACAATTGAATACTTTTTTTCATAGTATTTACACTCATGTCCATAAATTAAGATAATGAAGTTCAGGCAAAGAAAGAGATAGAAGCAAAACAAATTTGACTTATTTGTAAAGTCTATTTATTAAACAAAAGGTAAAAGCAAAAACGATGCTATATGTTTGTCATAATTAATAAAAATTGCGATTTTTACTCCCTGGAGCAAATTTCAAAAAAAAAGAACCTATTTACAAAAAACAGTATAACATGGTTTGTATGATGGTTAATATGGAGTATGTCTCCCGGACGATTCAAAGTATCAATCTGATCTTGGGGGAATAATACACCACTCATCCAGCAATGCCCTCCGAAGTTCCGATTGACAGGTGGGAGGGGGTTGACGGGCTGCAATTCGCCGGCCAAGCATATCCCACACATGCTCTATTGGATTCAAGTCCGGTGAGCACGCTGGCCAATCCATACGTGTGATATCTTCCAATTGAAGGCATTCGTCTACAATGTTTGCCCGGTGAGGACGGGCGTTGTCATCCATAAACAGAAATTCAGCACCCATGGCGCCCCGAAACAAACGTACATGTTGTTCCAGAATGATATCCCGATAAATGTGGCCTGTCATCGTTACACTTTGAACATGCAGATCAGTTCTGGAACCAAGAATAATTCCTCCCCAAACGAGCCATCCTGCACCACCGTAACGGTGTCGTTCAATGGTGTTCTCTTGGTGGTAACGGGTACCTGGCGCTCTCCATATGAAAGTCCGTCGTGAATCAGACTGCAAACTAAACCTGGACTCGTCGGAAAACATCACACAAGACCACTGTTGCGGTGTCCACAATGCATGCTCTCTACTTCAGGTTAATCGCAGGCTACAGTGAGTTGCGGTAAGTGGAACACATCTGACAGGCCTACGAGCATATAGACCAATGTGCCCTATGCGTTTGTAGACGGTCTGCCTTGAAACTGTAGTACCGGTAGCTGAAGAGAGCTGACGAGACAGGTCTGATGCTGTGCTCCGTCTGTTTCTTTTGGCAGTAACTGCTAAATACCGGTCCTCATTCGGCGTTGTAACTCGGGGGCGACTTGTGCTGTAACATCTACTCACATTACCATAATCTTGGAATCGTTGGCAAAGCCTGGAGATGACACTCTGGGCGATTCCAAGTTCCACGGATACTTCCAGCTGGGTACGTCCCCATTCCAGTCGTCCGATAATTCTACCACGTAAAAAATCATCCAAATGCTTCCTTTGTGCCATAACTATGCGGTTATTGCACTGAAAGGCTTTTTAAAGCGCTTGTGAACAATTTTACTTCTTTGCCACCATTCGTTATATACCCCTCTCTTACACTCTCGTCATTGTGACGTACTATCCGCGCCCTCTGGTGGTTTCTTGTAATTTGCATATTCTTCTTCAAGATGCGTGTGATAATTCTTGTGGGTGAAATTTTTATTTTAGAGTTCAATTTCTGTGTGATTCTGAATTATCCTTAATTTATGGACATCAGTGTATTATGTATATAGCTCTGTTCAAAGCATTTTTTTGATATGTTTAGAATGTATTTTACTTTCAGCTAGTGACGATGATTGTCTGATGCGTTGAATCGTTGTAATAAAACCTGACATTGCTGTTTTATTGTAACCTATTAATTATTTCACTCCACTTGTATACCACCAGAAATATGTGAGAATACATACCAACTTATTTATGTATAAATGAATAAATTTTAAAATTTCTTTTTCAAAAGTTTTTCCTACAAGAGGTAAATAATAATAACGACTTTAAAGCAAAATAACACATTAAATTAAAAGAGAT
Source organism: Caerostris extrusa (assembly GCA_021605095.1). Taxonomy (NCBI): domain Eukaryota; kingdom Metazoa; phylum Arthropoda; class Arachnida; order Araneae; family Araneidae; genus Caerostris; species Caerostris extrusa. The sequence continues at coordinate 64,066 of BPLR01004457.1, read as the reverse complement.
AATTTTTTGCTTTTGTTATTTTGAATATAACAGTTTATTTTCACAGAATAACTCCATTTTTGAATACTTACCATTGTAACATCGGAAAATTGTGTGATATATATCATGATGTTTCTTTATTATATATATATACATATATATATATATATATATAGTTGGGCCAAAAAAAATAATAATAAGGTTTTAAAACAAAATAACACAGTAAATAAACAGAGCTCAATTTTGTTTTTGTTGCTTCCTGACTGTTTAATGCCGGTTATTACTTAAATAAACCAATAAAAGTTTCGTTTCAACTGACCATTTTTATTGTATATAAAGCCATATGGAGTGTTGAGGAGATTAGAAAACCATGGTTATTTCAGTGCAATGAAGTTGATGAAGCAGAATAAATAACGTTCCTCAACATATTATATTTTGGTATATTATAGAGTACTTTGGTTTAGTAGAATGTCAAAATATGGCTTGACCCGATTTTGAGGAAGATGGATCAGGAAGTCCTACCCTGAATTATTGACTTTCATTTAACGATGTGTAGCAACCATATCAATAAAGTGCTTCTGTTTTCGTTATCTATGTGAAGTTTTGGTGATCGACACAGCAGTGAAATTTGTAGAGCGATGTTTGGTTTGGTTTGTCGCTTTATGGTCATTTTGTGTACTTTTTTAGGCTAATTAGACCGGGACTTACAGCTTAATGTGGATTCTGAACCTCTAACAAACATCCATGCCACCGTCAGGATTTGCCATCAAGCCGTTGTAGAGCGAGGAGATCAACAGTTGCAAGATGTCGTTTTAAAAACTTAATATTGAATCTTTTTAATATTGTTTTTCACTAATAGTTTACATTGAACTGTGAAGTTACAACACAAAATAGTTCCAAGTTACAGATTTATTTTTCTACTAATTTTTCATTAATTAACTTGTTTAATAATTTAAATTTAAATATTTCAAACAATTAAATTTCATTTAATTTTTGAAGTTTATGTGATTAAAATATTTTTAATACATTTTTCTTTCTTTCGAATAATTGTGTTTTTGCATTTGCGATTGAGATTCTTTAGCATTTTTACACTTTTTTTTTCCTAATAGAATACATTAAAATTAAAATTGTCGAAATCTTGAAAAAATTCTCATGAATTCATGTTTGCTAAAAAAACCATTTAATAGAAAATGCGAAAAATATTATGAGTTATAAAATTTAAAATGGAAGTATTCTCGAAAACTTTAATTCCAATGTAAATGTTTGATTGAAAATGTAAAATGTTTGATTTTCTGTAATCGAGCACTGCTAGTGCAGCTAACCATCAGATCGCCAGACAGCTAATTTGAAAAGCAGAAATAATTGAAAGATCAGCACTGTGGTGTCAGTAAATTAGTAGTCTTTCTTCTAGGAAATTAGATAGCTCTAAGCATTCTTCTTTCCTTAATAAATAACACTTTTAGGATTGCAGATATGAGGGGTCAGTAAGGTAGGAAGATCTGTCTTTTATATGGGGTGATTATAGTTCTATTCGAATCAGTGAATGCGATTGTTTCATTTCACTGTAGTATTAGTAAGGTCTTTACTAAATGCATACTATTTTATAGCCTTAACAATTCCAAACATATATATTTAGTCAATATGGTGTATACAGGTAAGTTTCTAATAAAAAAAGAAAAAAATAACTGTATATCAGGACAATATTCAGGACATTTCTAATATGAGTAAAATAATTGTTACTTTTGAAATAATGTCATAAAATCTGAATTGTAAACCGAAATTGCAATTAAAAATGTAAAGATTTTCAAGTTAAAATTAGTTCATTTTCTTCAACTATTATTGGAAGCTTATTATTTAACATTTAAGATATTCATCACTTTTGCTAATAAAAGACAGCAATTTTATTTTTCTTAATATTTTTAATTCTCTGAATTAAAACTGAAACATCTATTGGATATACCAGTTTTTATTTAGTACAATTTAGAAAATATAAAAAAATTATTCTTATTTCTATAGTCAACAACGATTTCAAAAGATAATTCTTTATTTTATTTTTATGAGGAAAAACAACCTGCTCGAAAAAATATTTCTTACACATCTTATAGAACTATTTCTGAGAACCAGTTTTGTTACTCATATTTTTAAATATGCAGATAATTTACGAATTAAGTCTTAAGCTGTAATTTTAATCCGGGATTTAAAGAATTTCTAGTACATGTTATTCTTATCAAGCATATGATAAATAATTCTAACATACAAGAAAAAGTACTGTCTTGTCAGAAAAAATAATGCGTCCATAAAACAAGTATAGTTTTTAAAAATTCGATTTTAAACTTTAATATAAAACCTTCAAACTTTAATCTAAGATCACTTTAAAACTTTTAATATAAGATTTTTAAGTTAAAAAAAAAGATGATCATATGTCTGATTTTTGCTTCAAATTATGGAAGAAAATTTGTGAGAATCTTAAAGTGGTTTTGGGATCGTGTGCTCATTACAATTTGAAAAAAGATTTTTTTTTTTTTTTGCACAATATCTGCTTATTTGCTTTTTCCCAACCATGAGACATCTCCCTAATTTGTGATGAGTTATTAAATTTCATCTTTCCTCGATATTTATTATCTCTCAAAAGAGTTCTATGATTTTTAGATACATCAACTGTGATTTCTAATATACTACTCAGTGAAGTTTATTCTACTAATCTTTTGTCAGTCTTTTAACAGATAGTTGTAATTTTAATATGTGTTGTATTTTATCCCATTTGGTAGACAGCAATATCTAGACCATGTCCAAGAACCAGCGTGGTCTCATGGAAGGAGGGAAAGAGGGGAGCAGCTTCTATTGTGATACTAACTATATTTATGAATATTTAATATATTTATTTTTATATTAACTATGTTATAAAAATCTAATTTATATGTACTATATATATTTATAATAACATAATAAATATATATAATATAGTTTTTCAGAATAAATTTGGTAAACTTATGGAATTTTTGCACTATTATTATTAAAATAATCTCATAAGTGGCTTTAAACATAATCTAGAGAAAAAAAAAATCCGGTGTTTACACGTTTATTCCTCCCTTTTGTTTAAATAAAACACAAGAAAAATTCATTTTATTTCTTTGAATATAATATGGTTGAAGATCCAAGAGATAAACAGAATTTCTTTTTCACAAAGTTTAAAATAATCATAACAAGTTGGTATGAAACTTATAGCCAACAACAACAAACATTTTAAGAAAGAACATTCTCTACTACTAGTTACTTGAGAAAATACTGTTTACGTTTTCTTAATATTGCTGTCCTTTTTCCTTATCATTATTCATATTTTTTATTTAGCATGCGAATAATCTAAATCCTTTTTTTTTATAAAGTCTTAATCGATTGAAGGGAATACCTAGAAAATGATCATATGCACATTATGTTATCATAGCAGCGAACTTTCATCCCATGTGATGTAAATAGGATTGAGTAATGTAACTGAAATAGATTGAAACATAACGAGCTTTTAATACGAGTTTGTTTTTTTTTTCATTCTCATAGTTGGAAAGAATTTATTATATTCAGTGATTCATAGCAATTTCCAACCATGAGCCATCTCCCTAATTTGTGGAGAGTTATCGATATTTCATCTTCTATCGATATTTCATTTTCGAATGATGCCATTTCACACTAAAAGTGGTGACAAAATTCAACGCTTCGAAAGAAGTAATGAATGACATTTGGGATGGTTAAGTGAAACCCATGATGGATTAAATTTGTCGTAATGCACAATACGATTATTTTAAATGTCATTTTCCCTTCCATTTTTGTGGCGGACATCGATTTCGTGTCAGAATGGGAAATGATGTTTAAGTGATTTTCTTATAAGTGGTATTATAACCTGTGGATGGGTATTTCAGCAACCGAGTTATTCCGATAATATAACATTTGGGGTTAATTAGAAACCGATTCTTCTTATCATTAAGGTAATGAATTGCATAGTTATTTTATGTAAGTTAAGTGATTGAAATGATTAGCATTAAGTTATTAATTTAAACAACTTTTATTGTTGGAAAAAAATTACTAGACCCATCAATAAATAACTGTTTATTGTTTCCAAATATTATATCATTTATTCTTCCTAGAAGTTATCTATTACTCTGGCAGTTTTTGAAACTTTCACAATAGGCAGATTTTAAAATAAATGATATAGAAAAATAAAAAATTCATTTGTAATATTTGTATTGGATAAGCTAAGCTACTAATTATTACAGGATCAGCAATTGATGCTACCCTTTTTTATGTTAAAAAAAAAAATATCTGAACTAAATAATAAAGGCAAAAATGTGATTTATCAATTAGGTTATGAATAAACAGGTTGATTTATAAATTAGGTTATTTGATTTTTCAATTAGGTTGTGAATAAAGATTTTGATTTATCCATTAGGTTATAAATAGACAGGATGATTTATCCATTAGGCTATTTGATTTGATCAATTAGGTTATAAATAAACTTCAGTTGTTATTTATGAATTAAGTTATATATAAACTTAGATTGATATATCAATTATTTTATTCGATTCATCTATTAGAACTACAATGAATACAGGAAACTACACAATTTATATAAAACCAAAAATAAATAAAAAGTTATAGCATATAACTGTTAAATCAACAAATATGTCTTCTTATTTAAGACATATTTGTTGATAAACTTTATGTTGATTAACTGATAAACTTTAAGAAGGCAATAAAAAAATACACATCAGTAACATTTATACTACGAGAAAAAAATAAGTGCATTTGAGTCAAACTATACGAGTTTAAATCCTAAACCACTCCTATTTAAAAAAGAGTTCATATGAATTCATTTATACCATCGGAATCAAAGAAGAAAATAAACGAGATAAAATTCACAGTTCTTCGTAGTCAATCTGAAGAAGTTGACAAGTTAAGAATTGCTATTTAGATCATTAGTGGTAATGATAGTATAAATCTTAAGAAGAAGAAGAAGAAGAAAAAAAAAAAAAAAAAAATAAGAGTGCTGTAAGGATTCAAGTAGATAACTCCTAAGCGAAAGTAGTGGCTTAGGCCATTTGCCAATAGTTTTGTGGACTTCTATTGTCCAACATGAACGACCGCTTTTCAAAAGATCTGTCATGACATGATGGATGACAAATGGCTTTTCATATTTTTGAAATGAAACATTTTATGCTCGAATGATTGTTTATTAGCTGAAGCAAAATCTTTCATTGAGATGTAACGTTATTTTCCATGTAGGAAAAATTCTATACAAGTTTCGCCAAACGTCATCGAGTCTATAACTCCATTTGACATTATTTTCATGCAATGACCATATAAGAACAATGCATGAGTATAAATGCATAATTCCATCTGTTAGTGCGATCAGAATGTTGATGAAAGTCATTGTAGAAGGGGATATAATTTATTTTGATATCAAAATAGTTTCTTTTTCAACATGAATGCTTGATTTCGTAATTTTTCTGTATATTGGGACTTCTTTTCCACTTATGCATCTCTATGGATATTCTACTTATATATCCTGTGAGCAGGCCATAAATAGCAAAGGATGAAATGACATTTAGGTAACCCTCTCATATTTATCAGTTGTATAAAAACAGTTTGGAAGACAGAATGTTAACTGATTGACCGATGTTATAAAAGTGTTTTTATGTTTCAAATCCTGTTTTAAAATTCATGTAGCATTTAAGGTATCATATAATTACTTATACCACTAGAAACATCTGGGCCAATCAGTTCTAATATATAAAACCATGTTAAAACTAATGGAATTTTTGTATCTTACTGCAAACTAATTTTGTATTTTAATCATTATGAGTAATTAATAATTATATTTTTAAATTATTGTTGACAATTAAATAGTCTTTTATTTTTTTTAGAAATTGCAAAGCGAAATTTTTAAAGAAAATGATTAATACTTTTCTACACTTTGAACTATTTATTTATTTTCCCAAATCTAAATCCCAGGTTTTATATTTCAAATGCTGTTTTGAAATCCTTTTAGCATCTAAGGTGCCACACATTGGTGACACTGATCCCAATAGAAATATTTTGGTCAATCAGTTCATATATATAAAACCATGTTCAAAACGAATGGCCTTATTTGTATCTTACTGGCAAGTAGTCTTGTATTTCACCATCATGACTGATCGATATTATATATTTAAATTATTGTTGAGAATTTAAAAACAGTTTACTTTTATAGACATTGCAATAAGAAAATGATTAACACTTTTATGAAATATGTCTTTAGTTTCCCAAATCTAATTCCGAGTATTTAAAACTGGTTTATATTTCAAATCTTGTTTTAAAATCCATGTAGCATTTAAGGTGCCATACATTTTGAAACCACTAGACACTGAAACCACTAGAAATATCTTGGTCATTCAAATCGTACATATAAAACTATATTTAAAACAAATGTCCTTGTTTCTATCTTACTGCCTACAAGTCTTGTATTTAAACCATCATGACTGAATAATTATTATATTTTTAAATCATCGTTGCCAATTTAATAACTTTTTACTTTTTTTCGAAATTACAATAAGAAAATTATTAAAAGTTCTATAAAATATGTCTTAATTTTCCAAATCTTAATCCGAGATATATTTCAAATCTTGTTTTAAAATCCATATAGCATTTAAGGTGCCGTACTTTTTGGTGACACTGATACCAATAAAAACATTTTGGCAAATCAGTTCGTATATATAAAACCATGTTTAAAACGAATGGCCTTGTTTGTATCTTACTGCCAACTAATCTTGTAACCTCTTCTGTTTTGTTCTTTCAGTTTCTTTTTACGATCAAAACTGATGACATAGAATTTGACAGATTTTTTTATATCCAGGCTCATATTTTTATCCTTCCTATTGGGCGTTACAAAAGCTCAATCTTTACAGCTGTTAAATACATTTTTTATCGGGCAATAGAGATTGCCATTTTTCTAACTTAAAATGTGACTGTTTCTTGAAATGTGAGAGGCAGGTCTCACATTTCAGACACCAACGAAATAAAATAAAAAAAAAATGCGATTCGGAATTTTTACTTTTGTGTGTTTCAGAAAAGAAGGAAGACATTTAAGTGCCTTTATATAATCTAAGAATTCTTCTTCCTATTTCTTACAGAATCAAATCTATAAGTTGACATAATAGGGAAAGTATAAAAATGAAACCAGACGACATTGAATGTCTTTAACGAAATAAAATGTTTTGTATTTTTCAGAATATACGAGTCAAAAAGGATTGATCGATATTTTTAGTTTAAAACAAAGATTCAGCAATATTTGCTAATCTGATGGAGAAATATTTTAGAATGTTGTTTTTGTTCTAATGTAGTTGGCAAACACGTAGACAGTTTTCTTGGATGCCTTAAGGCAAACATTGCACCGATGTTATTCACTTATCATTACTCAGCAGGTACATGTAGCTTAAAGATAAGCTACGGACGCGGTGTAACAATGCACCCGTAACGCTCTACGATTATGTTAGACCAGGACCTACGCTTTCAAGTGGGTTCCGAACCAATACAAAAATCCAGGCACCGCCGGGACTCGAACTCGTAACCTGAAGTTCCAAAGTGCTAGCCACTTGACCATTCAGGCCCAAAATATTATAAAATTGTTTATATAATGGTTATAACTGTTGGATATTTTTCAAAGAAGTATTATGCAGGATTGCATAGTTTCTTTGCGGATGGGAGTTTAATTTTAGACAGACAACAATTGATTCTTAGTTTAAAGCAAAGAATCAGCAATTTTGTTTGCCTGATGGAGAAATATTTTAGTATTGTTTATATAATTTTTATGACTATTTAATATTTTTGAAAGAAATATTATGTATGATAGCAGAGTTTCTTTGCGAATGGGATTTTTCAATAAAATAAAGCACAGCTTACGTTTAGATGAAACTTAGTTTTATTGAACGCGTGAAATTCAAATGACAGATATAAGTAAGACAATTTTGCTGATCAATTTCTTATAGAATATTATCAAAATATACGCCAAATTCACCTTACGAGATCCAAGTCTCAGGTGACATTTCACCTCAGCTGCTGAAGCCTTTTTATAATAATTGTTTAAAAAATATTATTATTTGTGATATTCAGCCTTTAGATTTATTCCAAGCTAATAACTGCTTCGTTTCTCCAGCAACATCACAAAATGTCGCCAAACACCTAGCCAGTTTTACCGTCGAGATTGTTAACTTATATATTTTTACGCTTTTGTCTTTTACATGATATATTTTACACAATAAATTAGATAAATAAAGAACGTAAAAATAAATAACTATGAAAACGAAAGTAGAATCAGTATTCAGTATCTTTTTGATAATTTTGCGCTGGAAAAGATGAAACAAAATGACTTAGTTAATAACATAGGATTCTAAATTTAAGATTTTAAAAATATTCAGATTAATCATACAACTACTGCTTTTTTAAAAAAAAATATCTCCTTTCTGACGCATGTAGATTAACAGATTTAGAGAAGAATAATTATTAATTAATAGCAAATTATTATTCAATAAGTTTAAGTCAGATCGCTGGACACTTCTTAAAAATTGTACTTCTTTAAACGATTTCTTTCCAATGCTAATTAAGTTATTAATCTACCTTTTTTAAGATAATGTTTAATTCCAGGAACCTAGACAAAATATGCACAATTTATTTTTAATTTTTGCCTTCATTTGTATTATTAATTGGCATGAAAAATTATTCTAATCTTTTCTCTAAAAGATGTAAACAAATAAAAATGACTAATTAGTTTCAAATGCGGAGAAATAATTAAGGCGAGTTGTAAAGTAATTTTCTTTTAGGTTTTAAGTTTAGAAACGGTTGAACTTTAATGTTGTACTTCCTCTGGTAGAATCAAAAACTAAATACGGAGTTCTCCTGGTTTTTTTCTAATATTGTTATCGTAATAGTTAACATTATACTATGTTTAGTTGCTTAGAGAGAGAAATTTGTTGCCTAAAAATGCATTTTTAGAAAAGACGCTTTGGGGATTTTACTCAATGAATAAGCATTTTATAATACAAACTTTTGTTATAGTTTTTCAAATGTTGTAAAATCTTTTAAATAAAAGCAACTACTTAAAAGAACATTTAAGCAATAATTAAGTGAACTTTGCAGATGAATAATTAATATATTACAACGTGCCAAAACATTTTTCTAAAAATGTAGTTGTACAGTAAAGATGATGTTTTAAACTTTAAAAAGTAAATACTTTTTGTATATCAATCATATATATATATTATATTATATTATATTATATTATTTTATATATTATATATATTATTTTTTGTATATTAAAGATCAATGCCAAGCATTAGAACTGGAATTTTCAGTTCCAGTCGTCGGGCTTCGAACCAAATTACCTCAGTTCAAACAAACCTTTTTCACTTTATACTGGTTCAGCCCTAGTCTTTTACTCAAAAAGTACACATTAAAATTTTATTTGCAAAAGATTTTCAGAATAAACTATGTAAACTAATGGAAATTTCCAATATTATTATTAAAAAATGTTATAAGTTGCTTTAAATATACGATTAAAAAAAGTATTTTTATGTTTATTCATCACTTTTGTTGAAATAACACAAACAACACAAAATCCTTTTTATTTCTTGAAATACAAGTTGATTGAAGATCCAAGAGATAAACAGATTTTATTTTTTTACGAAGTTTAAAAGAATTATAACAAGTTGATATGAAACTTATAGCCAACAACAACAATTTTAATAAAGAAAAAAACTTCTCAAACACTAGTTACGTGAAAAACAGTGCTTACGTTTCCTTAATATTGCTTTACTTTTTCTTATCATTATTCATATTTTATGATTTAGTATGCGAATAAACTAAATCGTTATTTTTCTTCAAAGTCTTAATTGAGTAGAGGGAATACCAGAAAATGATCTAATGCACGTTATACTTATCATAGCGAACTTTTCATCCCTTCCAATGTAAAATAGGATGTAACTGAAATAGATTGGAACATAACGAGCTTTTAATATGAATTTCTTTTTTTTTTTTCATTCTCATAGTTGGAAAGAGGAATTTATTATATTCAGTGATTCATGGCAATTTCCAACCATGAGCCATCTCCCTAATTTGTGGAGAGTTATCGATATTTCATCTTCTATCGATATTTCATTTTCGAATGATGCCATTTCACACTAAAAGTGGTGACAAAATTCAACGCTTCGAAAGAAGTAATGAATCACATTTTGGATGGTTAAGTGAAACCCATGATGGATTAAATTTGTCGTAATGCACAATACAATTATTTTAAATGTCATTTTCCCTTCCATTTTTGTGGCGGACATCGATTTCGTGTCAGAATGGGAAATGGGGTTTAAGTGATTTCTTATAAGTGGTATTATAACCTGTGGATGGGTATTTCAGCAACCAGTAGTTCCGATAATGTAACATTTGGGGTTAATTAATTTGAAACCGATTCTTCTTATCATTAAGGTAATGAATTGCGTAGTTATTTATGTAAGCCAAGTGATTGGAATGATTAACATTAAGTTATTACTTTAAATAACTTTTTCTTTTTCAAAAAATTACTAGACATATCAATAAATTACTGTTTATAGCTTCTCATATACTGGTATCATTTATTCTTTCTAGAAGTTATCTGTTACTCTCACAGTTTTGAAAACTTTCACAAAAGACATATTTTAAAATAAATGATATAGAAAAATAAAAATTCATTCGTAATATTTGTATTGGATATTTTAAGCTACTAACTATTACAAGATCAACAATTGATGCTAATCTTTTTAATGTTAAAAAAAAAAAATCCTATCTTGTCTAAATAATAAATGTAAAAATTTATCATTTATCACTATAAATAAACAGGTTATAAATAAACTTAGGTTGATTTAATCAATTAGTTTATAAACAAATATATTAATTGGTTATTTTTCAATTAGGCTATAAATAAACAGGTTATTTGATTTATAAATTAGGTTTTTTATTTATCATTAGAACAGTTTGAGTTATAAATAAACATATATTGCACTAATTACAATCTTATGACTGGTTAAAAAAAATAACAAATTATAGTGTATAACTGTTAAGCAACATAAGGTGCTTCTTTATTCAATCTTTAGAAAAGGCCACATTGACTTTTGCATTAATTATTTAATTCGAGAAATTCAAACTTTTAATCAATGACAGAAATAATTTTTTGATGCAAAAAGAAGAAGTATTATAGATTAAATATTGATAAATAATGTAAACAATTAATTTGTGAGCAAAAATATTGATATATGCATGTTAATGAATTTAAATGAGATTATGTTTAAAATGAATACTTTGGTTGTTCTGACCAAGATATTTAAAATCTTTCAAACAACGTCACACTTCAAAAATAGGGCGAGGCAAATCAGCTCATAATATTTTTTCTAAAGCAAAAATCAAACGAATTACATCATATGTATGTATAATTAAATGATAATTTAAATGAGTCATATGAAGCATTTAATTTTTCAAAGAAGACTTCTAAATTGAGACTTGTCTTTTTTGGTGTCTTCATCTCACAATATAATTAGTAGCAATAATAGTATTACTGTTTTTTCAATTTCAAATGTATTCATCTGTGTGATAAATATTTTAACAAATATAAGGATGTCCCAGCATCAGATTTACAAATTTCTAGAAGGGACAGGGTAGACGACTAGGAATCATGTAGCAATACTTGGTCAGAAAATGTTCCTTCATGAAGTAGTGTAAAAAAAGTACTAGAAATAAGGGCACTACTTAAATGAATACTTGTTATTAATCAATGAAAACCAGCGAAAGTAAAATGGCTAAATGTAATAAAGTGATTTAATATAGCATGTCGTTTTTATGCATTCAGAATGGAACAAAAATGTTCTCTAATTTGATTTATCCTGTACCATATCTGGCACAGTCTCTTCCAAGTCCAGACAGATGACGGCTTTCTGAAGAGGTTCCGTCTCAGACAACCGTTGATGCAGATGTCTTAAGACGCTATCGATGAGAATACGTCTCATGTGATATCATTTCACATTCAAATGCTATGAGCTGCTCTCTATAACACTGTGAAATCAGATACATATTCTCTATCTCCGCATTCATATAATTATCTATACTACAGCTGATTCAATGAAAGAAATGGACAATATCTCAGAGAACATTTGAACTCATCCACTCAACGCCATCTACAGCTTGCCTGAAAAAATTTTCAAAACTTGATATCATACTCTATGTGATATCAAATCGTCAATGTTTATTCTACTTCTACTGGAAGTTTGTAAACCTGGTGCTGAGTACACTTTGTACTAAAAACATACGTTATATCTAATTATACGTAATTATAATAATAGTAATTTTATCTTCGACATAATGGTAAGTTGAATCTAAAAAAATATTACTATTTATTTTTAATCAAACTAAAACCTTATTTTGTGGCATTTTATCTTCATTTGGTGGCGTGATCAGTTCTTAAATTTTTAATTTGCCTTTAGACACTTTCTTGAAATAAACATGATAAAATTTTGAAGTTTATATGATTATGATCTCTTATAAATCTTTTTCAATTTTAATTATATTTTATTATTTATAATTTGATTTAAATATTTATAAATAATTATTTTTTACAATTATTTTTTTTCCATTTCAAATAGCCCAACAATGATTTGCTACATTTCTCAATATTTTTCATAGTATTTTTTTATATATTTAATAGATCTGTTTTTTATTAATATCTGTTTTTTTATTAATAAGAAAATGATTTTGAAATTGAAAAATTTCATTTTTAATTCTTTTTATATTTATTTAGGTATGCATGTATATCTTACAATTGTGAACACTCATTGCTTAAGATTAATTTTTATATAAGGTCTAACAAACATTTTCTCTTATTTACTCATTTATTCCCAATTAACTGATAAATTTTAAAAGGCAATAAATAATACACACTAGTAACATTTGTATTACGATAAAAATAATAAGTACATTTGAGATTATTAGAAAATGTGCTTAAAATCTTAAACCACTCTTATTTCAAAAAAGAGTTCATATGAATTCATTTATACCATCGGAATCAAACATAGAAAATAAAGAATAAAATTCACAGCTCTTCGTAGTCAATCTGAAGAAGTTGACAAGTTAAGAATTGCTACTTGGATCATTAGTGGTAACGATAGTATAAATCTTAAGAAGAAGAGAAAAAAATAAAAGTCTGTAAGGATTCAAGTAGATAACTCCTAAGTGAAAATAGTGGCTTAGGCCATTTGCCAATAGTTTTGTGGACTTCTATTGTCCAACATGAACGACCGCTTTTCAAAAGATCTGTCATGACATGATGGATGGCAAACAGCTTTTTCATATTTTTGGAAAGCAACATTTTATGCTCAAATGATTGTTTATTAGCTGAAGCAAAATCTTGCGTTGAAGATCTAACATTCTTTTCATGGAAGAAAAATTCTATACAAGTTTAACCAAATGTCATCGAGTCCATAACTCCATTTGACATTCTTTTCATGCAATGACCGTGTAAGAACAATAAATGAGTATAAATGCATAATTCCATCTGTTAATGTGACTAAAATGATCAGAATGTTGATGAAAGTCATTGTAAACGGAATATAATTTATTTTTATGTAACAATAGTTTCTTTTCCAACATGAATGCTTGATTTCAATTTTTCTGCTACTACTTCTCTACTGCGTTGGGACTTTTTTTTACACTTCTTTTCCATGCATCTTTATGGACTTCTATTTATGTATTGCGTGAGCAGCCAATAGATTCAAGGATGAAATGGCATTTAGTGTAATCATCTCAAATTTTTCAATTATTTTGGAAGACAGAATGATGTTAACTGACTGACCGATGACTGATGTTTTCAAATCCTGTTTTAAAATACATGTAGCATTTAAGGTTTCATATAATTTGATGACAATGATATCGCTAGAAATATTTCGGCCAATCAGTCCGTATACATAAAACCATGTTAAAACTAATGGCATTTTTTGTATCTTACTGCAAACTAATTTTGTATTTTAATCATTATGACTAATTAATAATTATATTTTTAAATTATTGTTGATAATTTATTTAATAGCCTTTTTTACTTTTTTAGAAATTACAAAAGAGGATTATTTAAGAAAATGATTAATACTTTTTTTTTTAGAAATATGTCTTTATTTACCCAAATCTAAATCCGAGGTTTTTTATTTCAAATCTTGTTTTGAAAACCATATAGCATTTAAGATGCCGTACATTTTGGTGACACTGATACCACCAGAAACAATTTGGCCAATCAGTTCGTATATATAAAACCACGTTTAAAACGAATGGCCTTTGTTTGTATCTTACTACCAACTAATTTTTGTAACCTCTTCTGTTTTTCTCTTTTAGTTTCTTTTTTACGATCAAAACTGATGACATAGAATTTGACAGCTTTTTTATATCAGGCTTATATTTTTATCCTTCCTATTGGGCGTTACAAAAGCTCAATCTTTATAGCTGTTAAATACATTTTTTTATCAGGCAATAGAGACTGCCATTTTCTTCCTTAAAAAGTGACTGTTTCTTGAAATGTGAGAGGCAGGTCTCACATTTCAGAGACCAGAAAAGAAATAAAAAAAAAAAAAGATACGATTCGAATTTTTACTTTTGTGTGTTTCAGAAAAGAAGGAAGACATTTAAGTGCCTTTATAGAATCTAAGAATTCTTTCTTTTTTTTTTCTACAGAATCAAATCTGCGTTGACATAATAAAGAAAAGTATAAAAATTAAAAAGGGAGACATTGAATGTCTTTAACAAAAATCTTTGTATTTCTCAGAATATACGATGGAACAATGATCGATCGATTTTTAGTTTAAAACAAAGATTTGACAGTTTGTTTGCTGGATAGAGAACTATTTTAAAATTGTTTATATAATGGTTATAATTGTTGGACAGTTTTTTTTATTATGAAGGATTGCATTTTTTTTAAATCGAATTGGAGTTTAGTTTTGAACAAACAACGGTCGACATACACTTATAGATTCGTCAAGGGTTCCAACTCCAAACCGAAAATACGAAACTCAGGTACGCGTAGGATGCGCGAAG
Source organism: Caerostris extrusa (assembly GCA_021605095.1). Taxonomy (NCBI): domain Eukaryota; kingdom Metazoa; phylum Arthropoda; class Arachnida; order Araneae; family Araneidae; genus Caerostris; species Caerostris extrusa. The sequence continues at coordinate 48,976 of BPLR01004457.1, read as the reverse complement.
TATTTGTTGCTCTCCGGGTGAGATTCTATAGGTCAAACAATACGTAGTGTTGTGCTAAAATATATTACCTCTCAGGATAAAGACTGTAAACTAAACGTTTCTCAACAGAAGCACGTGATTGTGCTGTACTTTCTTTGAGGTGAGAGTTTCAAGGCCTATTGACTACTTCTCGAACGCCAAAGGGGTTGCTCTTGCAAACAGTAGAGGAAGAAACACGGTTACAGTCTTATTTTTTAAATTGCATTTGTGAATAATTTTTATTTATAATATGCATTTGATGGAAAATTTGATTGAAAAATACCATACACATACAAAAAAAAAAAAAAAAAAAACTGCCCTAAAAAAAAAAAATCACCATAAAAACAAGTTTGACTGTATATGTGTTCCGAAATTTATTGCAAAATAAAGTTAAATAATCTATTTCAATTTATAAATAATAGAGTTGGAAATGTTTTGAAAACAATAATTGTTTCAACAAATATTTGATTTCAACATTTATAACAGTTCTTTTTGTTATTGCAAATATTTCTATTATCTTTTAGCAATTATTGCCTGGTAAAAATTCTATATAATAGAAGATCAACATTTAGTTTAGAAACTTATATTATTAATTTTCTTCAAATATATATGTCAGTTTTAAATGTTTCAAAGGAAATACATCTCAATTAATTTATGTAGATTTAAATGTTTATCTGATAATAGTTATAAATTTATTCTAACTCATTATATAGTAAGTTTGAAAATGTCAAAGGGAAAGAAAATAATCCATTCAAGATATTTCAGTGTTATTTTGATTTAAATTAAAAGTCCTCTATTGTTATTTTGAGAATATTGAAAACTATTATTATTTAATTTAACTATCACCATTCACTATTATTTCATTTGACGATTAAAAATATATCGATTATTTTTAGCCATTAAGTTTTTAACAATCGTAATCTCTTATTTCTTTATTTTCTATTGATAATTTTACACAGTAAAAGATGAAACAAAAAACTTTGTTAATAATATAAAATTCTAAATTTAAAACTTTTAAAAATGTACAGATTAATCCTTTCAGCTACCTTTTTTAAAAAAATATTTCCTTTTGAAGTATGTAGATTAACAGATTTAGAGAAGAATAATTATTAATTAATAGCAACTTAATATTCAATAAGTTTAAACCAGATCTCTGGACACATCTTAAAAATTTACACTTCTTTTTAACGATATTCTTTCCAATGCTAATTAAGTTATTAATCTACCATTTTTAAACGAATGTTTAATTCCAGAAACATAGACAAAATACGCACAATTTATTTTTAATTTTGCTTCCATTTATATTATTAATTGGCATGAAAATTTTTCTAATATTTTCTCTAAAAGATGTAAACAAATAAAAATGACTAATTAGTGTCAGATACTGGGAAATAATTAAGACGAGTTGTAAAGTAATTTTTCTTTTAGGTTTTAGTTTAGAAAACGGTTGAACTTTAATGTTGTACTTCTTATGGTAGAATCAAAAACTAAATACAGAGTTCTCATGGTTAATACGAATATTGATATCGTAATAGTTAACACTCTAAGGTTTTGGTTGTTTGAGATATAAATTTGTTGTCTAAAAATATATTTTTGCTTTTTTACTTCAGCAAATAAACATTTTATAATATAAAACGCATTTGTGATAGTTTTAAATGTTGTAAAATGTTCTAAATAAAAACAACTACTGAAAAGAAGTTTTAAGCTATGATTAAATGAAATTTCAGATGAATAATTAATGGATTACAAAGTAGCAAAATTTTTATCTCGAAAAATGTAGTTGAACAGTATACATGACGCTTTAAGCTTTAAAAAAGTAAATATTTTGTGTATATCAAACATATATATAATAAATATGTATATTTTTGTACACAAAACATTGGAATTGGAATTTTCAGTTCCATTCGTCATTTGTTACCTAGTCGGAAAAAACCATCGCACTATGTTCAGCCTAAGTCTTTCACTATAAAGAACACATTAAAATGTTATTTACAAAGTCTTTCAGGATAAATTTTATTGGTTGGTACGACAGGCTTCAGGTTCGCATCCTGGCAGATGCATGAATGTTTGTTAAGACAGTAGTTCGGAATCCATGTTAAGCTGTTGGTCCCGGTTGCTCAAAAAAATGGCCATAGAGCGACAAACCAAATCCAGAATTTTAAGTCAACAGTAAACATTTTAGTATGTGGAATATGATAGTGAAGAAAATTGCTATGTTGTTAGTAATGCACGCTTAAACTACCAATCTGAATGTTCTTTTTGCTCTGATTGCAATAATTTCAGTAGTAGTCAAATCAATCCGAAACATTAGAACTGGAACTTTGAGTTCCACTCGTCGTGTTTCGAAGGGAATTTCCTCACTTTCAAAAATCGTCATACATTGCACAGGCCCAGCCCTGTCTTTTATTCACAAATATTACGTTAAAATATTATTTACAAAAAAAGCTTTTCAGAATAAATTTTTGTAAACTTATCGAATTTTGCAATATTATTATCAAAAAAATTATTATAAATTAATTGAAATAAGCTCCAGGACCCCCTCCCACTCCAGTATTTTTATGTTTATTCATCACTTTTTGTTAAAACAAAGCAACACAAATTCATTTTTATTTCTTTTGAAGAGAGAAGACAAGATGATTGAAGGTCCAAGAAATAAACAGACTTTCTTTTCTGACAATTTTAAAAGAATTATAACAAGTTGATATGAAACTTATAGCCAACAACAACAACAACAACAATTTTAAGAAAGAAAATTCTACTTTTTAATACTAGTTACTTGAAAAAAATCATTGCTTACGTTTACTTAATATTGCTTTCCTTTTTTCTTATCATTATTCATATTTTTATGATTTAGCATGCGAATAATCTAAGCCGTTTTTTTTTTCCAAAGTCTTAATTCAGTGGAGAAATCCCAGAAAATGATCATGTGTCGTTATACTTATCATTGCAGCGAACTTTCATCCCATGCGATGTAAAATAGGATTGAATAAGAACTGATGTAACTGAAATACATTGGAGCATAACGAGCTTTTAATACGAGTTTCTTTTTTTTTTTTTCATACTCATAGTTGGAAAGAGGAATTTATTATATTCAGTGATTCATGGCAATTTCCAACCATGAGCCATCTCCTAATTTGTGGAGAGTTATCGATATTTCATCTTCTATCGATATTTCATTTTCGAATGATGCCATTTCACACTAAAAGTGGTGACAAAATTCAACGCTGAAAGAAGTAATGAATGACATTTTGGATGGTTAAGTGAAACCCATGATGGATTAAATTTGTCGTAATGCACAATACGATTATTTTAAATGACATTTTTTCCTTCCATTTTGTGGAGGACATCGATTTCGTGTCAGAATGGGAAATGGGGTTTAAGTGATTTTCTTATAAGCGGTATTATAACCTGTGGATGGGTATTTCAGCAACCGGAGTAGTTCCGGTAATGTAACATTTGGGGTTAATTAAAACCGATTCTTCTTATCATTAAGGTAATGAATTGCGTAGTTATTTTATGTAAGCTAAGTAATTGGAATGATTAACATCAAGTTTTTAATTTAAGCAACTTTTTTCATTGAAAACAATTACTAGACATACCAATAAATTACTATTTATAGTTTCCAAATATTAAATCATTTATTCTTTCTAGAAGTGATCTGTTGCTTGATTGATTTTAAAACTTTCACAATAGGCACACATTAAGATAAATGATATAGAAAATAAAAAGTCATTCGTAATATTTGTATTGATAAGCTAAGCTAGTAATTATTACAAGTTCAACGATTGATACTAATCCTTTTTTTAAAAACTATCTGAACTAAATAATAAAAAAGTAAACATTTGATTTACCAATTAGTTTATAAATATACTTGTTGATTTTTTAATGAAGTTATAAATATACTTGTTGAATTATCAATTAGGTAATAAATAAACTTGTTTGATTTATCAGTTAGGTTATAGATAAACTTGTTTGATTTTATCAGTTGGGTTATAGATAAACTTGTTTTGATTTATCAGTTAGGTTATAGATAAACTTGTTTGATTTTATCAGTTAGGTTATAGATAAACTTGTTTGATTTATCAGTTAGGTTATAGATAAACTTGTTTTGATTTTATCCAGTTAGGTTATAGATAAACTTGTTTGATTTATCAGTTAGGTTATAGATAAACTTGTTTGATATATAAATAATAAACTTGTTTGATTTATCAGTTAGGTTATAAATAAACTTGTTTGATATATCAGTTAGGTTATAAATAAATTTGTTTCATTTATCAGTTTTTGTTATACAATAGAAAAATCACGACCGAGCCCGAAGGCATAATGCAATGTTATGTTATAAATAAACTTGTTTCATTTATCAGTTAGGTTATAAATAAACTTGTTTGACATTTTAACTGATAAATGAAAAAATTTATTTATAACCTAACTGATATGTCAAACAAGTTTATAAATAACTGATAAATGAAACAAGTTTATTTGAACCTATTACAATAGAAAAGAAATCCACCGAGCCCGAAGGCATACGATGCGAGTTATGTTATAAATAAACTTGTTAAATTTATCAGATTCAAGTTATAAATAAACTTGTTTGAAGTTAATAAATTAACTTGTTTGATTTATCAAAGTTATAAATAAACTTTGCTTGTTTGATTTATCAATTTATAAATAAACTTGATTTATCAATTCAGTTATAAATATACTTGGTTTCTTTATCACTGGTTATAAATAACCTTGTTTGATTTATAATAATAAATAACCTACAAAATTTATATAAAATTAAATTTATATTGACTTTAATTACTCTAACTGGTAACCGAAAATAAATAGCAAATAGATACTATAACTGTTTATGCAACAAAATTTTATTTAAAACTTTATTTAATTGTGTTAGAGAAGAAAAAATATACAAATTTCAGCTTATTAATTATTTAATTTATGTGGAGTGAGTAAAAATTAATTCAATCAATGAGCAGAGATAAATATAATTTAGTGCATTAGAAAAGAAAAAATTATAAATTAAATCTTGGTAAATAGTTTAATTAAACATTTAATATGTGAGCAAGCATATTGATACTTACATGTTAATGTTGAATATAAATGATGGAATCAGAAATTGGCTAAAATAAGTATAGAGTTTTGTTGTGTTAAACCAAGGTACTTCAGATCTTTTTAGACACTGACTGTTGCATAAAGTTAGAGCGAGTTTACACTTATATCAATTCATTATATCTTTTCTAATGTAAATTCAAATGAAGTATTTTGCGCATCATGTGTATTATATATGCATCGAAAATGAGATTAGTTTTTAAAGGTGTCATACATTTGCATTTAATTTTTCAAAGAGGAAGAAAAATAGTTTTAATTATATTTAAATTGAGCCTTGTTTATCTTTGGTGTCTTCTTCTGATGCAGTCTATTTAGTAGCAACAAATAGAAGTAGTAGTAATAAATCTAGAACGAATATAGTAGAACACATAGTATTGCAGTTTTCGACTTGAAATATATTTATCTGAGTGATAAATATTTTAATGGAATATGCAGGATTTGATAACATCAGGTCTACAAACTTCTAGAAGAGACAGAGTAGACGACACGGAATCATATAGCAATGCAGAGTCGGAAATGCCTCCTTCATTCGGTACAGTAAAAAAAAAAAAAAAAAAAAAAGGTAACACTTAAATGAATATACGGGTTACTAATCAATGTAAATGAGGACAAAGTAAAATGGCTATCTGTAATAAAAGAGGCAATTTACGAATGTGTATGTCGTTTTTATGTGAAATTCTTCAGAAGCTGTAGAGGGACATTCCAGAATGGAGAAGTCATATTCTCTAATTTGATTTATCCTGCACTATATCTGGCACAGTACCTTCCATGTCCAGACAGATGATGGCTTTCTGAAGAGAACCCTTCTCAGACAGCTGTTGAGGCAGATATCTTAAGACGCTATCGATGGAAGTACGTCTCCATGTCATATCATTGCACATTGAGCTCTCCTACTGCACTCTACAACACTGTAAATCAGATACATATTCGATATCACCGCTTTCATATAATTATCTATCCTACTATAGCTGACTCAGTGTATAAAATGGACAATACCTCAGAGAACATTTGAACTCACATTCAAAGCCATCTTCCGCTCCTGGAAAACATTTGCAACGTCTTGATATCATACACTATGTGTAATCAAAATCTCATAGAAATTTGTAAAACTTAGTGCTGGGGCACTTTTGTACTAAAAACATCTACATATCTGTTATATGTAACTATCTTGCCTCATTTTGATATTCAAAAAAACTAATATGTTCAATCTAGTAAAAGTATTACTAATTAATTTTTAATTAAACAAAACTTTATTTTGTGGCATCTTTATCTATTTGGTGCCATGATTACTTTATCAAATGTTTTTATTTGCCTTTATATAATAAAAATGAAGTTTTGAAATTCATATGATTGGCATCTCTTATAAATATATTTGTCAATTTTAAATGTTCTAATATATAGTTGTATTTATATTTTGATTTAAATTTTGCTTTCTTTATAATTAATTATTTATAATTCTTTTTCTTTACAAATAGCCAAACAAAAAATTTGCACATTTCCTCATTATTTTTTCCCCCATGAAATTTGGTCAAATTTAAAGGTTTAATTTTATTTAGCCAGGTAATTTCTGGCCATATCTCTTGTTTCTTGTTAATAAGGCATGATAAACATTTTTGAAATAATGAAGAGTTTTATTTTTTAACTTCGTTCGATTTGTCCTTATGTGTCCATGTACAGCTTATGTTTGTGAACTCTTATTACTTACTTTCTATTAGATTTATATAAGGGACCTAACAGATGTTTCTTTTTATTTAATCATTTATTTCCTATTACCAGATAAACTTTAAGAAGGCAATGAAAAAACATACAGTAGTAACATTTGTACTACGAGAAAAATAATAAGTACATTTCAGATAAAAATATACGAGTTTAAATCGTAAGCCACAATTATTTAAAAAAGAGTTCATATGAATTCATTTATACCATCTGAATCAAAGAAAAAAAAAAATAAAAGAAATAGAGTTCACAGCTCTTCGTAGTCAATCTGAAGAAGTTGACAAGTTAAGAATTGCTTCTTAGATCATTAGTGGTAATGATAGTATAAATCTTGAGGAGAAGAAAAAAAAAAAAGTGGTGTAGGGATTCAACTAGATAACTCCTAAGTGAAAATAGTGGCTTAGGCCATTTGCCAATAGTTTGTGGACTTCTATTGTCCAACATGAACGACCGCTTTTCAAAAGATCTATCATCACATGATGGATGGCAAACGGCTTTTCCTATTTTTGGAAAGCAACATTTTATGCTCAAATGATTGTTTATTAGTTGAAGCAAAATCTTGTGTTGAAAATGTAACATTCTTTTATATAGAAGAAAAATAATTATACAATCTTAGCCAAATGTCATCGAGTCCATAACTCCATTTGACTTTCTTTCATGCAACGACCGTGTAAGAACAATACATGAGTATAAATGCAGTAGAAGGATAAGAAAGATTTAGTTAATAATATAAGCTTTTAAATTTAAAACTTTACAGATTAATCATTCAACTACTATTTTTTAAAAAAAAAAAATATTATCTGGCGTATGTAGATTAACAGATTTAGAGAATAATAATTGTTAATTAATAGCATCTTAATATTCAATAAGTGTTAAAGTCAGATCGCTGGACACTTCTTAAAATTACACTTCTTTTTAAAAAATATTCTTTCAATGCTAATTAAGTTATTAATCTACCTTTTTAAAGAGAATGTTTTAAATCAGGAACCTAGACAAAATACGCACAATTTGTTTTAATTTTTTTCCTCCATGTGTATTATTAATTGGCATGAAAAATTGTTCTAATCTTTTCTGTAAAAGATGAAAACAAATAAAAATGACTAATTAGTGTCAGATGCGAGGGAAATAATTAAGGCGAGTTGTAAAGTAATTTTCTTTTAGGTCTTAAGTTTAGAAAAGAGTTGAACTTTAATGTTGTACTTCCTCTGGTAGAATCAAAACTTCTTCTGGTTTATTCTTCTGGTTTATTCTAAGTTCTGAGTTCTCCTGGTTTATTCTGATATTGTCATCGTAATGGTTAACACTCTAATATTTTTGGTAGCTTCGAGGAGAAATTTGTTGTCTAAAAATATATTTTACAAAAGACGCTTTGGGAATTTAAGCAGTAAATAAACATTTTATTATACAAAATTTTCTGATAGTTTTTAATTGTTGTAAAATTTTCTAAATAAAAACAACTATTAAAAAGAACATATAAGCAAAGATTAAATCAACTTTCAGAGGAATAATTAATGTATTACTAACTAGCAAAATTGTTCTTTTTTTGAAAACTGTTGTTGAACAGTTTACATGACGTTTAAACTTTAAGGAAAAATAATTTTTTAATAAACATATTTTCTATTTTGAAAAATTTAAAAGAATCATAACAAGTTGATATGAAGCGTATAGCCGATAACAACCAGAATTTTAAGAAGAAAATTCTCTACTTCTAGAATACTAAGTTACTTGAAAAATGAAAATTGCTTATGTTTTCTTGATATTGCTTTCCTTTATATTATCATTATTCATACTTTATGATTTAGCATGCGATAATATGAACCGTTTTATTTTTAAATGTTTTTTCCAAAGTCTTCATTGAGTGGAGGAAACCCAGAAAATGATCATGTGCACGTAATACTTATTTATCATAGCAGCGAACTTCCATCCTATGCTATGTAAAATAAGATTGAGTAGAACTGATGTAACTGAAATAGATTGGAACCATAAAGAGCTTTTAATACGAGTTTCTTTTTTCATTCTGTAGTTGGAAGGAGGAATTTATTATATTCAGTGATTCATGGCAATTTCCAACCATGAGCCATCTCCCTAATTTGTGGAGAGTTATCGATATTTCATCTTTTATCGATATTTCATTTTCGAATGATGCCATTTCACACTAAAAGTGGTGACAAAATTCAACGCTTCGAAAGAAGTAATGAATTACATTTGGGATTGTTAAGTGAAACCCATGATGGATTAAATTTGTCGTAATGCACAATACGATTATTTTTAAATGTAATTTTCCTTCCATTTTGTGGCGGACATCGATTTCGCGTCAGAATTAGAAATGGGGTTTAAGGATTTTCTTATAAAGTGGTATTGTAACCTGTAGATGGGTATTTCAGCAACCGAGTAGCTCGAAAATGTAAGTTGTGGGGTTAATTTGAAACCGATTCTTCTTATCATTGGTAATGAATTGCGAGATTATTTTATGTAAGCAATGATTGGAATGATTAACATTAAGTTATTACTTTAAATAACTTTCTCGTTTAAAATTACTAAGCTACATATCAATAATTTATATTTATATTTCTTAATATTATATCATTTATTCTTTCTAAAAGTTGTCTATTTCTTTCATTGATTTTAAAACATTCACAACAGACAGGTTTTTAAAATAAATGATATAGAAAAATTAAAATTCATTCGAAATATTTGTACTGATACATCAACAAGATCAACAATTGATGCTAAACCTTTTGATGTAAAATAACTATCTGAACTAAATAATAAAAGTAAAAATTCTATTTATCAATTAGTTTATAAATAAACAGCTTGATTTATCAATTAGATTATAAATAAACATGTTGATTTATCAATTAGTTTATTTGATTTATCAATTAAGTTATAATTAAACTTAGGTTGATTTATCAATTAGGTTATGAATAAGCAGATTGATTTATCAATTAGGTTATTTAATTGATAAATTTGGTTATATATAAATTTAGGTTGATATATAAATTAGTTTATTTTATTTATCAATTAGGTTATTTGATTTATCAATTTGAACTACAATGAATACAATAAACTACACAATTTATGTAAAATTAAAATTTATAGACATTAATTACTTTACTTGGTTACCAAAAATATAGCTATTAAAGCAAAAATCTTTTATTAATGCTTTATTTATTCGTGTTAGATAAGAAAAAATAAAAAAAATTTCAGCTTATTCGTATAGAGTGAATACAAATGAAATGAATCAATAAGCAGAGATAAACCTTTTTTTAATGCATTAGATAAAGTGGAAGAATTATAAATTAAATTTTGGTAAATAACTTAATTAAACATTTAAATTGTGGACAAACATATTGATACATTCATGTTAATGTTGAGTTTAAATGATGGAATCTGAATTGGCTTAAATAGTTACAGAGTTTTGTTGTTTAAGACAAAGATACTTCAAATCTTTTAAACAAGGCCACAGTGACTGTTGCATGAAGTTTTTGTGTATTCGGACTTATAACAGTTCATAATATCTTTTCTAACTACGAATTTCTTTTTAACATTGTCCGATATTTTCTTATGTATTCCTATCTTATAATTGAGAAAGCTCATTATTCACTTTCAATTAGATTTATATAAGGAATGTAACTTACGTTTCTTCTTATTTAATCATTTATTTCCTATTCACTGATAAATTTTAAGAAACCAATGAAAAAAAAAAAATACACTCAATAACATTTGTATTACTAGAAAAAAAATATGTACATTTCATATCATGAAAAGTGTTAAAATATTAAACCACTCTTATCTCGAAAATAGTTCATATGAATTCATTGATATCATCGAAATCAAACAAGAAAATAAAAGAAATAGAATTCACAGTTCTTCGTAGTCAATGTGAGGAAGTTGACGAGTTAAGAATTGCTACTTAGATCATTAGTGTTAAGGATAGTATAAATCTTAAGAAGAAAAGGAGAAAAAAAATAATAGTGCTGTAAGGGTTCAGTAGATAACTCCTAAGTAAAAGTAGTGGCTTAGGCTATTTGCCAATAGATTTATGGACTACCATTGTCCAACATGAACGACCGCTTTTCAAAAGATCTGTCATCAGATGACGAATTGCAAACGGCTTTTCATATTTTTTGAAAGCAACATTTATGCTCAAATGATTGTTTATTGGCTGAAGCAAAATCTTGCATTGAAGATGTTACATTCTTTCCTATGATAGAAAAAATTCTATGCAAGTTTTGCCAAATATCATCGAGTCCATAAATCCATTTGACATTCTTTTAATGCAATGACCGTCTGAGAACAATGCATGAGTATAAATGCATAATTCCATGCGTTAATATGACTGAAATGATCAGAATGTTGATGAAAGTCATTGTAAAAAGGATAAAGATTTTTGTTCATCATGAATACTTTGTATGTATGTTGGGACCTCTTTCCCACTTATGTATCAAGTGAAGAATCCATAGATAGCAAGGTAGGAATGATATTTAGGGTAATTGTCTCCCATTTTCCGGTTCTATAAAAACAATTTGGAAGACAGAAGAACTAACATGAGATTCTATCACTTCAGAAATTTACATCGAGTTCCTTCATTTAAAACACTGATTGCAATCCATGTCGAATGTTAAATCCATGTCACGAGTTTGGTAATTTCGTAATTTCATTTTATATATTTTCAGAGTTTTTTTCAGTCTTTTTTTTTTTGTGTGTGTGCTATCATTTCAATTTTTTATTTTCAAGAAGTACGTAAATTTTAATTTTGTTTATTGTAGGCTATTTGTATTTTTGTTTCCTTAAACAGGTTTAAGTTTACTTTTCAATGAAATATAAATTTATTCTCAGAGGAAATCGATATGGTTTAAGATTTACACATTTCGTAAAAGCACACAAATTGTGATATATATATAGATTAAAATGCGATATTTGTAGTAGCATAGTTTTAGTTGGTAAAAATCCTTTTTTTAATTTAAAAAAGGGCATGTACAGTAACATACATTCAGAATCATTTTTCAAAGTTACAAAACACTTCCTCCATCTTACGATACTCCCCTTACTAGACGATTTATTAAAATAAAAATCCAGAGATGAATGTTGCATGATTCACCATTGTGATAAAATCAAATCAAGTTAGCCAAATTAAGTCAGTCCAAGTCTAAAAAAGTTAGCCTAATTACTTGCAAAAAAAATTTTTTATGGATTTTAAATATTCATTTCGAGAATTTCATAAATTTAATTAATGTTTTATTTCTTATTTTGTTTATTTATTTATTTCTGTAAACTGGTTATTTAGATTATGAAAATACAGAAAACAGAATTTAAAAATATAATTTTATAAATATTAATTAACAAATTAGAATTTATAAAAGTTAATAAATAATAATATTAATTAATATATAAAATAATTATGTTAATTAATAAATAAAAAAATTAAATTTTATCTTAAAAAGATTTAAAATTTTTCAAAGCCTAAAAATAAATAAAAAATTTGATTTCGAAAATTTTTTTTCATTCCATTTTTTTTTTTTGTAGAAATTAAAAAAAACATGAAAGTATTAATTCTTAATTTATATATTTAATGAATTTGCACGCTATTAATTTTTTTCTGTGGTGTTTGAGAGAAATTTCAGTTTGTTGCTTTTTATTATTAAATATATTATATAATATTATGTATGTATATTATGCAAATATTTAAACTGTCAAGATTGATAATTATATTTTCAAAACCTTATTGACAATTTAATAACCATTTACTTTCTCATAAATTGCAAGGGAGAATTATTTAAAAAATGATTAATACTTCTATGAAATATGTCTTTATTTTCTGAAATACTAAACCTGGGATTTAGGTTTTGGAAAATAATCTTGTTTTAAAATCTGTGTAGCATTTAAGGTGCCACACATTTTAGTGACTACTGATATCACTAGAAACATTTTGGCCAATCAATTCATATATATAAAAACCATGTTTAAAACGAATGGTCTTGTTTGTATCTTACTGCCAACTAATCCTGTAACCTCTTCTGTTTTGCTCTTTTCAATTTCTCTTTTACGATCAAAACTGATGACATAGAATTTGACAGCTTTTTTATATCCAGGCTTATATTTTTATCGTTCCTATTGGGCGTTACAAAAGCTCAATCTTTACAGCTGTTAAATACATTTTTTATCAGGTAATAGAGATTGCCATTTTTCTTCCTTAAAAAGTGACTGTTTCTTGAAATGTGAGAGGCAGGTCTCACATTTCAGAGACCAGAAAAAAAAAAAAAATGTGATTCGAAATTTTTACTTTTTGTGGATTTCAGAAAAGAAGGAAGACATTCAAGTGCCTTGATAAAAATCTAAGAATTCTTTCTCCTATTTCTTATAGAATGAAATCTATAAGTTGATATAATAGGAAAAGTATAAAAATTAAATAAGAAGACATTGAATGTCTTTAAAAATTTTTTTTTTTCTCAAAATATACGAGTCAACAATCATTGATCGATTTTTTTAGTTTAAATCAAAGAATCAATAATTTTGTTTGCTAATAGAGAAATATTTCAGAGCTGTTTATATAATTGTAATGACTGTTAGACATTTTATTCAAAGAAATATCAGGGATTGCATATTTAAAGAAATATTAGCAGGGATTGCATATTTAAAGAAATATTATCAGGGATTGCATATTTTTTTGGGAATTTGTTTCGCATTTAATAACATTCATGCATATGTTATATTGTTTGTTTCTTATCACACGTGGTAGACAGCAACATCTAGTAGACCAAGTCCATGAACACGTGTGATCACATGGAAGGAGGGAAGAGGGACAGTTTCTGTTGTGATGGAGCACGCGTAGGTAAGAGTCTGAATTGGCTCCATGACGCCGAAGAATTGGTTTGTCGCTGTACGGTGATTTTTTTTTGCCCCTTTATTATAATTAGACCTGGATCTACAGTTTAATTTGGTGAACTACTAACAAACATACATACATCGCCAAGATTTGAACCTGAAACCTGTGGTATCATGACGCTGAAGAATTAGGGCAGTACCTACAGTGAGGAGTTTTTAGGGAAACTACACAGGATATGCGTATCGTATGGGAGAAATCTCCCACCAGGTAGTCCGACTCACGAGGCAAGAAGTTGAACATACAAACCTATCGAGTCTCGTCGTTTTTTGAAACAGTGTCTACAACAAAGCTGCCAACGGGAGGAACCTCCGCCCTAATGCTCACCAGCGTTGTGTTGTGTGTTCCATCTGTTAGATTTTTAGTTTGCATGTTATTTTGACAGCCATCCTTTATTTTCTTTTGACTTATATTTATGAGATACTTTTTATTTATAATATGCATTTGATGGAATTTTTCCTGTATACGGACAAAAAAAAAAATCGTACGGAAAATCATCGCATGTAAACAGGTTTTACTGTGTTATGTATTTCGAAATTTGTTGTGAAATAAATTGAGATAGATTATTTCTTTATCAGAAATTTTTGAAAACAATCATTGTTTCATGTGCTAATGAATAACATATTTGATTTCAACATTTATAACAGTTATTTTTGTTTTTGTAAATATTTTTTAACAATTATTACCTGCAAATTTAGAAGCTTAAATTATTAATTTTCTCCAAATATGCACATGAATTTTAAACTCTTTAAACTCTTTTAAAGGAAGTATCTCTCACTTAATTTATGAAGATTAAAAAGATTTATAGGAGAATAGTTATCAATTTATTCTCACTAATTATATTGTAAATTTAAAAACGTCAGAGTGAAGGGAAATTAATCAATTCAAGATATTTCAGTGTTATTTTGATTTAAATTATAAGTTCTTTGTTATTTTGAAAATATTGTAAACTATTATTGTTGTACTTAAATAATATAATTCACTATCTTTATTTTATTTCAGTTGACGATTAAACAATATGTCGATTATTGTTCATCATGAAGTTTATTAACAATCGTAATCGATTATTTCTTTGTTTTCTGATGACGATCATAGTAAAGAGGAAATAAAAGAGTTAATAATGTAAGCTTCCAAATTTAAAATTTTTGAAAAATATACAGATTAATTATTGAACTAATGTTTTTAAAAAAAAGTATATAATTTCTGACGTATGTAGATTAACCGATTTAGAGAAGAATAATTATTAATTAATAGCAACTTAATATTCAATAAGTTTTAAGTCAGATCACTGGACACTTCTTAAAAATTGTACTTCTTTTAAACAATATTCTTTCCAATGTTAATTAAGTTACTAATCTACCTCTTTAAGATAATGTTTAATTCCAGGAACCAAGACAAAATATGCACAGTTTATTTTTAATTTTTGCCTCCATTTTATTATTAAATGGCAAGAAAATGTTCTAATCTTTTCTCTAAAAGATGAAAACAATTAAAAATGACTAATTAGTGTCAGATCCGAGGGAAATAATTAAGGCGAGTTGTAAAGTAGTTTTTCTTTTAGGTTTTAAGTTTAAAAACAGTTGAACTTTAAATGTTGTACTTCCTTTGTAGAAATAAAACTAAATATGGAGTTCTCCTGATTTATTCTAATATTGCTATCGGAATAGTTAACATTCTAATGTTTTTGTTGTTTAAAGAGAGGAATTTGTTGGCTAAAAATACGTTTTTACAAAAGACGCTTTGGGATTTTAAGCAGAAAATAAGCATTTTATAAAACAAATTTTTGTAATAGTTTTTAAATGTTGTAAAATCTTTGAAATAAAAGCAACTACTTAAAAGAACAATTAAGCAATAATTAAGTGAACTTTCAGATGAATAATTAATATATTACAACGTACACAAAACATTCTTTTCTAAAAATGTAGTTGTACAGTATACATGACGTTTTAAACTTTAAAAAGTAATACTTTTTGTATATCAAACATTTATATATTTAACATATATATATATATATATATATATGTTTGATATACAACAAAGTATTACTTTTTAAAGTTTAAACGTCATGTATACTGTACAACTACATTTTTATATATATATATATATAATATTTTTTTGTAAACTCATGTTTGTGAAAATTGCAACACCATGAAGGAATCGTCATAATTGAATGAAATTTAATAAACAGTTGAGTGGTAGTGGTACAAATAATGATTAAATGTTCGAAGCAAACAAACAATAACAAGAGATCGGAATCAGTATTATGTGTAGCCACCACGCGCCGCAATAAGTGCTGCTACACGACGTGGCATGGAGTCAAACAAATTTTGAATGTCTGCCTGAGGAAGAGCATTCCATATTGTTTGTATGCGAACCCTAAGTTCGTCTGCAGAAGCAACAGGACGAGGTTCACGAGCGAGACGCCGACCAACGAAATCCCACACATGTTCAATCGGCGACATATCCGGGGAATACGCAGGCCAAGGAAGAAGCTGTACCTGCCGCGTTGCAAAGAAGGATTGAACAGTCCTAGCGATATGAGGGCGGGCATTGACCTGTTGAAATACAGCGCTTGGCAAGCTTTGAAGGAAGGGAACAGCTTGGGATTGTAGAACTTCACTGATGTACCGGTTGCTGTTCAGATTGCCCACAATTCTTAGCAATGAGATCGTCCATGATATGCTATGGCACCCCAGACCATAACCGGGTGTTCGTCCACTGTGGCGTTCGATAATGCACTCCGGAAGGTGGTGTTCACCGCCATAGCGTCTGACACGTATGCGGTCATCATGGTACCACAAATTAAAGCGGGATTCGTCAGAAAACACGACATGCTGCCAATCAGCACGCCAGTCTCTATGCTGAGCGGCCCATTGTAGCCGCAGGCGGCGGTGGTTTATTCGTGAGAGGGATCCTGTATAAAGGAGTCCTTGCGCGCAGTCCACGCTGCAGAAGACATCTACGAATTTATGAAGCACACAATGAAACACCTGTAGCTATTGACCACTGTGCTGCCAATTGTCTAGAGGAAGCTGTACGGTCCGTCAGCGCCATGCGGACCAGGTGTCTATCATTGCGAGCTGACGTCAAATTTCGGGGTCCAACTCCCGGATTTCCGAGTAGTCCGACACTCGTCCGTCCACTGCTTCCAAAGACACATCACTGTGCTGCTTTTACGCTGCACACGAGCGGCTACTGCACGATAAGACAATCCAGCTTCACGAAGGCCGATGATTCTCCCCGTTCAAACTCTGTAAGTTGTTCAAATCTCGTCCTCTTTCGTCGAAGAGGCATAAGTAACGATTGAGCTAACGTTTACCACTAGCAGATAACCATAACGACCACTAAAAATATTTTGACCACTAACACTAACTATTGACACCACTAAAAATATTTTGGCCAATCAGTTCGTATGTATAAAACAATGTTTAAAACGAATGGCCTTGTTTGTATCTTACTGCCAACTAATCTTGTAACCTCTTCTGTTTTGCTCTTTCAGTTTCTTTTTTACGATCAGAACTGATGACATAGAATTTGACAGCTTTTTTATATCCAGGCTTATATTTTTATCCTTCCTATTGGGCGTTACAAAAGCTCAATCTTTACAGCTGTTAAATACATTTTTTATCAGCCAATAGAGATTGCCATTTTTCTTCCTTAAAAGTGACTGTTTCTTGAAATGTGAGAGGCAGGTCTCGCATTTCAGAGACCAACGAAAAGAAAAAAAAAAAAGATACGATTCAGAATTTTTACTTTTGTGTGTTTCAGAAAAGAAGGAAGACATTTAAGTGCCTTTATAAAATCTAAGAATTCGTTCTACTATTTCTTACATAATCAAATCTATAAGTTGACATAATAAGAAAAGTAAAAAAATGAAATAAGAAGACATTGAATGTCTTTAACAATTTTTTATTTTTCAAAATATATGTGTGAACAACGATCGAGCGATTTTTTTAGTTTAAAACAAAGATTCAGCAATTTTGTGGGAATGATGGAGAAATATTTTAGAGCTTTTTATATAATTGTTATAATTACAACATATATGTTGGATATTTTTTCAAAGGAATGTTATGTAGAATTACATAGTTTCTTTGCGAATGGGATTTTGTTCTAAACAAAGAAAGATCTGTTCTTCGTTTAAAACAAAGAATCAGCAATTTTGTTTGCCTGATGAAGAAATATTTTAAAGTTGTTTATATAATTTGTATGACTGTTTGATATTTTTTTTCAAATAAATATTATTTGGGATTGCGTAATTTCTTTGTAAATATAATTTTTAAGTAAAATAAAGCACAGTTTAAGTTTAAAAGAAGCATTGTTTTATTGAACTTGAATTTCGAAATGAAGACAAATATTACTGATGGTTTATGTTTATGTTTAAAAGGAACAGAGTTTTAATAAACCTGAATTACCAAATGACAGATATAAGCAAGACCAATTTTGGCGATCAATTTCTTATATAATCTCATCGATAATTACACCAAATTCACCTCACGAGAGCCATGTCTCAGGTGACGTTTCACCACAGCTGCTGAACCTTTTTGATAATAATTTTTTTAAGAAATATTATTTGTGATATCCCGCCTTTAGGGTTTAATCTGAACTAATATCTGCTTCGTATCTTCCAGTAATTTCACAAAATGTCGCCAAACACCTCGCCAGTCCTTCCGCCAAGATTGCCAACTAATATATTTTTAGGCTTTCGTCTTGTACATAATGTATTTTACATAGTGCGCTCTCCCCATGGCTTAGGTGTGGTATATATTATTTTAAGTATTTTTTAGCATCATTGGAAATAGTGTCAAAATTTAAGTATATAAAAATGTCAGGTCTCAAAGGGTTAAAAAAATATTCAGTCAAACCTATTTTTCTGCTGGAGATAGGGACCACATAAAAGTAATATTTCGAACTTTCATAAGTAGGTATAAAACATATTATTTGCAACACAAACATATTATTTAAATAACCCCTTAAAAAGTTCCACATCGAAAATATGTAAATAAAACTCTCACATTGTACCACAACTTCGCATCTAATAACATTCGCTATCATGGATATAATATCAGAGGTCCATCTGTTGGATTTTTTTAAATTTGTATATTATTTTAACAGCCATCTATTGTTTTCTTTTGAATTAATTCTTATTCATAATATGCTTTTGATGGAATTTTTCTAATATACAGAACAAAAAAAAATCGCACGAAAAAGAATCGCATATAAACAGGTTTGTCTACGAATTTTATTGTGAAATAAATTGAGATAGATTATTTCCTTTTATCTAAATAATATAATCGGAAATTTTGAAAACAATAATTGTTTCATGTGATAATGACTAAAAATATTTGATTTCATCATTTATAAGTCATTTTTGCTATTGTAAATTTTTTTTTAGCAATTATTGCATACTAAACAATTATATACAATAGAAGATCTAGATTTAGTTTAGAAACTTATATTATTAATTTTCTTCACATATTTATGTCAATTTCAAACTCTTCCAAAGGAAATATCTCTCTCTTAATTTATGTAGATTGAAAGAGATATAGGAGAATAGTTATCAAATTATTCTGACTCATTATATAGTAAGTTCAAAAAATCATAGTGAAGGGAAATTAATCAATTCGAGAGGTTTCAGTGTTATTTTGATTCAAATTATTAGTTCTCAATTGTTATTGTGAGAATATTGAAATCTATTATTATTTTATTTAACTATTTTCATTCATTATCTTTATTTTATTTCCTTTAACGATTAAAAATATATCGATTATTTCTTGCTAAAATGTTTTTTAACAATCGTAATCGTTTATTTCTTTGTTTTATATTGATAATTTTGCACAGTGAAAGATGAAACAAAATACTTAATTTATATTCTTATATTATCAACTTAAAACTTTAAAAATATTCAGATTAATCATTCGGCTAATTTAAAAAAAAAAAAAAGTATATCCTTTCTGACATATGTAGATTAACAGATTTAGAGAAGAATAATTATTAATTAATAGCAACTTAATATTCAATAAGTTTAAGTCAGATCGCTAGACACACCTTAAAAATTATACTTCTTTTTAAAGATTCTCTTTCCAATGCTACTTAAGTTATTAATCTACCTTTTAAGTGAATGTTTAGTTCTGGGAACCTAGACAAAATATGCGCACCTTATTTTAAATTTTTGCCGCCATTTGTATTATTAATTGGTATGAAAATTTTCTAATCTTTTATCTAAAAGATGAAAACAAATAAATATGACTAATTAGTGTCAGATGCGGGAAATATTAAGGCGAGTTGTAAAGTAATTTTTTTCTAGGTTTTAAGTTTAGAAAACGGTTGAACTTAAATGTTCTACTTCCTCTGGTAGAATCAAAACTAAATACGGAGATCTTCTAGTTTATTCTAATATTGTTATCGTAATAGTTAACACTCTAATATTTTTGGTTACTTAGGAGATAAATGTGTTGCCTAAAATTAATTTCTACAAAAGACGCTTTTGGGATTTTACCCAGTAAATAAGCATTTTATAATACAAACTTTTGTGATAGTTTTTAAATGTTGTGAAATTTTCTAAATTAAAACAACTACTGAAAAGAACATGTAAGCCATGATTAAATGAACTTACAGATGAATAATTAATGTATTAAAAAGTAGAAAAATGTAGTTGAACTGTGAACATGACTTTTTAAACTAGAAAAGTAATAATATATTGTATATCAAACATATATATATATTCTTATAACATATACAATATATATATATATATATATATATTCTGTTTCACTCTATATATATTTTTGTATATTACAAATCAATTCAAAACATTAGAACTGGAAGTTTCAGTTTCACTCGCTATGTCTAGAACCGGATTACCTCAATCAGAACCATCGCACTATTCTCCTGTTCAGCCTCTCAGGCTTTTCACTCATAACGAACACATTAAATAGTTATTTACAAAATCTTTCCAGGATAAATTTTGTTGGTTATCGCTCTGGGCTTTCGTACAACAGGCTCCAGGTTCGTATCTTGGCAGTGGCATGGATGTTTGTTAGTGTTTCGAATCCATGTTAAAATGTTGGTCTCGGTCTAATTAGCCTAAGGTGCGCAAAAAAATGACCGTACAGTGGCAAACCAAATCCTGAATTTTATGCTAGTAGTCTTTTGCTAATCTTTTAACAAACAGTGATAATTTTAGTATAGGGAATATAATAGTGCAGAAAATTACTATGTTGTTAGTAATGCACGTTTAAGAAAGCAATCTGAGTGCTCTGATTGCAATAATTCTAGTACTTTCAAATCAATACAAAATATGAAAACTGAAACGTTAGTTCCATTCATCGTGTTCCCAACTGAATTTCCTCAGTTCGGAAAACCATCGCACTATGCAAAATATTCAACCCCATTCTTTTACTCATAAATCACACATTAAAATTTATTTACCAAAGCTTTTCAGAATAAATTTTGCAATATTATTATTAAATATTTTTATAAGTTGCTTTAAATAAGATCCAGGAAAAAAACACACGATATTTTTTATGTTTATTCACCTCTTTTGTTAAAATAAAACAACACAAAAATCATTTTTATTTCTTTTTGAATATAAAATGGTTGAAGATCCAAGAGATAAACAGATTTTTTTTTAAAGTTTGAAAGAGTTGTTTATAACTTGATACAAAACCTATAGCCAACCACAATTTTAAGAAAAGAAAATTTTCTACTTCTCAAATACTAGTTACTTGAAAAACATTGCTTACGTTTTCTTAATATTGTTTTCTTTTTCTTACCATCATTCATATTTTATGATTTAGAATGCGAATAATCTGAACTGTTTTTTTTTTTTTAAATTATTTTTTTTCCAAAGCCTTAATTGAGTTCAGGAAAATCCCAGAAAATGATCATGTGCACTTTATACTTATCATAGCAGCGAACTTTCATTCCATGCGATGTGTAAAATAGGATTGAGTAAGAATTGATGTAACTGAAATACATTGGAGCATAACGAGCTTTTTAATATGAGTTTCTTTTTTTCATTCTCATAGTTGGAAAGAGAATTTATTATATTCAGTGATTCATGGCAATTTCCACCCATGACCCATCTCCCTAATTTGTGGAGAGTTATCGATATTTAATCTTTTATCGATATTTCATTTTCGAATGATGACATTTCACACTAAAAGTGGTGACCAGATTCAACGCTTCGAAAGAAGTCATGAATGACATTTTGGATGGTTAAGTGAAACCCATGATGGATTAAATTTGTCGTAATGCACAATACAATTATTTTAAATGTCATTTTCCCTTCCATTTTGTGGCGGACATCGATTTCGTGTCAGAATGGGAAATGAGGTTTAAGTGATTTTCTTACAAGTGGCATTATAACCTGTGGATGGATATTTCAGCAACCGAGTAACTCCGATAATGTAACATTTGGGGTTAATTAGAAACCGATTCTTCTTATCATTAAGGTAATGAATTGCTTAGTTATTTTATGCAAACTAAGTGATTGAAATGATTAGCATTAAGTTATTAATTTAAACTTTTCTCGTGGAAAAAATTACTATACCTATCAATAAATACTGTTTATTGCTTCTAGAAATGATAAATATAATTTTCAAAGTTAACGACTACTCTGATTGATTTTAAAACTTTCATAATAGACAGATTTTAAAATAAATGATATAGAAAAATTAAAATTCATTTACAATATTTGTATTGACTGATCTAAGCTACTAACTATTACAATATCAATTATTGATGTTAACTCTTTTTATGTAAAAAAAAAACTATCTGAACTAAATAATAAAGGTAAAAATTTGATTTATTAATTAGGTTATAAATAAACAGGTTGATTTATAAATTAGGTTGTTTGACTTATCAATTAGGTTATAAAAAGGTTCATTTATCAAATAGATTATAAATATGCCTCGTTATTTATGAATTAGATTATAAATAAATAGGTTGATTTATCAATTAGAATATATGATTTAGCAATTAAGTTATAAATAAACAGTTTCCTTTATCAGTTATGTTATTTGATTTATCAATTAGGTTAAAACTAAATATAAGTTATTTATGAATTAAGTTATGTATAAACTTAGGTTAATATACAATTAGGTTATTTGATATATCAATTAGAACTACAATGAATACAACAAACTACACAATTTATATTAATTTTAATTACTTTAACTGACAACCAAAAATAAATAACAAATATATCATATAGCTGTTAAAAAAACAAAAATCTTGTTTAATACTTTATTCAATTCATCTCAGTGATAATGCACATTTCATCCAAAATATTTATGTCCCATCATCAGGTTTACAAACTTCAGGAATTGTTAGGATAGACGACTTGGAGTCATATAAAAATACAGTTTCGAAAATGCTTCCTTCATGTGACAGTGTACAAAAAAAGCTTCAGAAATGAAACAGCACCATTTAAATGACTACGGGTTATTAATTAATTCAAACCAGCGGAAGTAAATTGGCTACCTGTAACAAAGGTAGCCAATGTATGTCGGCTACTAGGTTACTTATGTATGTCGTTTTTATGCAGAATTCTCCAGTCGCTGCAGTGGGACATTCCAAAATGGAGCAATCATGTTCTCTAATTTGATTTATCCTGTACCGTATATGGCACAGTCCTTTCCATGTTCAGACAGATGACGGCTTTCTGAAGAGGACCCTCTCAGGCGATCGTTGATGCAGGTGTCTTAAGATGCTATCTATGGCAGTACTCCTCATGTCATATCATTGGACATTCAAGTGCTATGAGCTCTCCTATTGCACTTTGCAACACTGTAAATCAGATACATATTCGATATCTCTATGTTCACATAATTATCTATCCTACTACAGCTGATTAAGTATATGAAATGAATAATCTATCTTCTATCTTGTAGAACATTTATATATCTATCTAAACATTAAACAAACATACTACTAATTATCTTCTAGAACATTTAAACAAACATACTTAAACGTCATCTACTGCTCTTGGGAAGCATTTGCAATGACTACAAATCATATTCTATATGATACCAAGTCGTCAATGTATATCCTACTCCTTTAAGTTTTTAAACCTGGTGCTGCGACACATTTGCGCTAAAAGCATTTATATATCCGTTTTATGTAATTATCTTACATCACTTTTTAATAATCGATAAAATTCTTATGTTTAGACTAAAAAAGCATTACTGTTTATATTTAATTAAACCTAAACCTTATTTTGTGGCACCTTATCTTTATCTGGTGTCGGGATCATTTCGTCAAATTTTTGTATTTGTTTTCAGGTATTTTCTTGATATAAAAATGATAAATCTTGGAAGTTCATATGAATGTGTTCTTTTATAAATATTTTTGTCAGTTTTAAATGTTTTAATGTCTAGGGTTATTTATATTTTGATTTAATTTTTTTTTTTATGAATAATCGCCGTCTTCTTCATTGCACAACAGCCTTATGGTGGGACAAAGTCGTTCGCCTACTTGCAGATCTCGACAGAGGACATGTTTTCTTTTTAAGGACTATAGTTGCCAGCCATTATTTTCTTATAAATAATTATTTATGATTATTTTCCTTTAAAAATAGCGATAAAATTATTTGCATATTAACCCAATTTTTTTCCTAATAAAATTTGACCAAATTCAAAATGTTATTTTATGTAATCAGATAATAGCAGGTCATATATATTGTTTTTATTTTATTAATAAGAGATAAAAAAATTTGAAATGTTGAAGAATTTTATTTTTAACTTTGCTTGATATTTCGATATGTGTGCATGTATGTCGTACAATTGTACATACACATTACTTACAATTAATTATTATATATAATAGATTTAACAGACGTTTCTCCTTATTTAATAATTTATTTCCTACTAGCTGATAAGTTTTAAGTAGATAATGAAAAAATACAAGCCAGTAACATTTGTATTACGAGAAAAAATAATAAGTACATTTGAGATTATGATAAAAGTATTTAAATCTTAAACCACTCCAACTTTAAAAAGAGTTCATATGAATTCATTTATGCCATCCCAATCAAATAGGAAAATAAAGAGATAGAATTAGTTCTCCGTAGTCAATCTGAAGAAGTTGACAAGTTAAGAATTGCTACTTAGATCATTAGTGGTAACGATAGTATAAATCTTACGAAAGAGAAGGAGAAAAAAATAAAAGTCCTGTAAGGATTCAAGTAGATAACTCCTAAGTAAAAGTAGTGGCTTCGGCCATTTGCCAATAGTTTTGTGGACTTCTATTGTCCAACATGAACGACCACTTTTCAAAAAGATCTGTCATGGCATGATGGATCACAAATTGCTTTTCATATTTTTGGAAGGCAACTTTTTATGCTCAAATGAATATTTATTAGCTGAATCAAAATTTTGCATTCAAGATCTAACAATCTTTTCCATGGAAGAAAAACTTCTATACGAGTTTAGCCAAAAGTCATTGAGTACATAACTCTAAATGACATTCATTTTATGCAATGACCGCGTAAGAACAATACATGAGTATAAATGCATAATTCTATCTATTAATGTGACTAAAATGATGAAAAGTCATTGTAAAAGGGATATAATTTATTTTGATATAACAATAAATACTTTCGATCATCATGAATGCTTGTTTTCGTACTTTTTTCTGTACATTGGGGCTTGTTTTCCACTTATGCATCTTTATGAACATTCTACTTATGTATCGTGTGAGCAGCCCATAGATAGCAATGATGAAATGGCATTTAGTGCTATCATCTCATAGATTTATCAGTTGTAAAAACAATGTGGAAGACAGATTGATGTTAACTGACTGACCGATTTTTAAAAGTGGATTTATATTTCAAATCCTGTTTTAAAAATCCATGTAGCATTTAAGGTATCATATAATTTGGTGACATTGATATTACTAGAAATATTTTGGCCAATCAGTTCGTATACATAAAACCATGTTAAAACTAATAGCCTTTTTTTATATCTTACTGCAGACTAATTTTTGTATTTTAAATCATTATGAGTAATTAATAATGATAGTTTTAAATTATTGTTGACAATTTAATAGACTTTTACTTTTTTAGAAATTGTAAAGGGAACTTTTTAAAGAAAATGATTAATACTTCTATGAAATATTTGTTTATTTTTTCCAAATCTAAATCGCAGGTTTTATATTTGACATCCTATTTTAAAATCCATGTAGCATTTAAGGTACCGTACATTTTGGTGACACTGATGCCCTTAGAAACATTTTTGGCCAATCAGTTCGTATATAGAAAACCTCGTTTAAAACCATGGCCTTGTTTGTATCTTACTGCCCAACTAATCTTGTAGCCTCTTCTGTTTTGTTCTTTTTGTTTCTTTTTTACGATCAAAACTGATGACATAGAATTTGACAGCTTTTTTTATATCTCCCGACTTATATTTTTATCCTTCCTATTGGGCGTTACAAAGGCTAAATCTTTACAGCTGTTAAATACATTTTTTATCAAGCAATAGAGATTGCCATTTTTCTTCCTTAAAAAGTGACTGTTTCTTGAAATGTGAGAAGCAGGTCTCACATTTCAGAGACCAACGAAAAAAAAATGTGATTCGGAGTTTTTACTTTTGTGTTTTCAGAAAAGTATAAAAAATGTACAGTATAAAAGAACAGTATAAAAATGAAATAGGAAGACATTGAATGTCTTTAACAAAATTTTTTGTATTTCTCAGTATATACGAGTCAACAATGATTGATCGATTCTTAGTTTAAAACGAAGATTCAGCAATTTTGTTAGCATTATGGTAAAATATTTTAGAATTGTTTATATAATTTTTGTGGCTGTTGAATAGTTTTCAAAGAAATGTTATCCGGGATTGTATAGTTTCTTTATGAGTGGGACTTTTAAAAATCAAATAAATCACAGTTTGCTTTTAAAATAAATAGAAATTTATTGAATTTGAATTAGCAAATGACATATATATGCCAGACAAACTTTACTGATCAATTTCTTATAGAACTTAAAAAATACCAAATTCAAATGTCTCGTTTGAAGCTTCACCACAGATGATACTTAATCTGAAGCTTTTTTATAATAATTGGTTAAAAAAAACTCTTTGCGGTATCCCGCCTTTAGTTTTTTTCAAACTAATAACTGCTTCTTGTTCTCCAGCAACTTCACAAAATGTCACCAAACACCTCGCCAGTTCTACCGCCAATATTGCCAACTTATATAATTTCAGGCTTTCATCTTGTACATAATGCATTTTATATAGTAAATAATATAAATAAAAGAATGTAAAAATAAGTTAATAAACTATAGTTTTTAGTTTAAAACAAAGATTCAGCAATTTTGTTTGTGTCACGTAGAAATATTTTAGAATTGTTTATATAATTGTTATAACTGTTAGATATTTTTTCAAAGAAATATTATCCAGGATAGCATAGTTTCTTTGTAAATGGGATTTTTAAGTAAAATATAGCACAATTTATGTTTAAAAGGAAAAAGAGTTTTATTGAATTTGAATTATCAAACAACGGGTATAAACAAGACAAATTTTGACGATCCATTTCTTATAGAATCTCATCGATATATGTCAAATTCACCTCACGAGAGCCAATTCTCAGTGACGTTTCACCACAGCTGCTGATGCTTTTATAATAATTGGTTAAAAAATATTATTTGTGATATCCCGCCTTTAGGTTTATTCCGAACTAATAACTGCTTCGTATTCCTCTCCAGATCTTCTGCAACTTCACTACAAATCTCCAGACACTTTGCCAGTCTTGCCGCCAAGATTGCAACTTATATAATTTTAGGATTTTTGTCTTCTACATAATGTATTTTTTACACAATAAATCAGATAAATAAAAGAATGTAAAAAATAAATAAATACATAAATGAAAGTAGAGCAAGTATATATAAGCACGACCAATTTTGATGATCCATTACTTCTTGACTCTTCTCGATAAATACACCAAATTCACATTACGACAACAATGTCTCGGGTGACATTTCACCACAGTTGCTGAAGCTTTTAAAAATAATTGACTTAAATAATATTTGTGATATCCCGCCTTTAGTTTTATTCCAAACTAATAACTGCTTCGTGTTCTCCAGCACTTTCACAAAACCTCGCCAAACACCTCGCTAGACCTGCCGCCAAGATTTCCAAGTTATATATTTTTAGGCTGTTATTTTGTACATAATGTATGTTACACAAAAAATTAGATAAATATAAGAATGTAAAAATAAATAGCCAAATGGAAGTAGAATAAATATTTCATATTTTTCTTTTGTAATTGTCGGTAGCCATTTGTTGCCATTTTTATTTGCATGTTATTTTGACAGCATTTGTTGTTTTTGTAGTGCGCAGGTTGGACAACCAGATTGTAATTTGGTGGGATTAAAAATGTAATACTTATAGAATTATTTTTTGATATAACTTAACAATTTTTTTATGTAGCAGTTAAAAAGATATTATTTTTTTTTTGCAATCCCTGAAAATTAATTTCGTACTTTTTTTTATCGCAATTTAATGTTATTTTACATTTTTTATTACCAAAATAGAGCATAAAAACAGGTTTGATTCATTAAAGGTTTCCAAATTTGTTGTGAAATAAATTGAGATAGATTATTTCCCTTTATTTATATAACATGGTCGGAAATATTTGAAAACAATCATTGTTTCCTGTGATAATAAATACAAATTTGATTTCAATATTTATAACAATTATTTTTGTTATTGTAAATATTTTTATTGCCTGCTAAGCAATTATACTCAATAGAAAATCAAAGTTTAGCTTAGAAGCTTATATGAACAATTTTCTTTTCAAATATATATGGCAATTTTAAAAATCTTTCAAAGGAAGAGTCTCTCAATTTATGTAGTTTAAAAGATTTATAGGAGAATAGTTATCAACTTATTCAGACTCATTATATAGTAAGTTTAAAACTGTCAAAGTGAAGGGAAATTAATCAATTCGAGAGGTTTCAGTGTTATTTTGAATTAAATTATAAGTCATCTATTGTTATTTTGAGAATATTAAAAACTATTATTATTTTATTTAACTATTATCATTAACTATCTTCATGTATTTCATTTGAAGATTAAAAATATACCAATTATTTTTCGGCATTACGTTTTTTACAATCGTAATCGATTATTTTTTTTTCTACCGATAATTTTGCACAGTAAAAGATGAAGCAAAAGACTTAGTTAATAATATAAGCTTCTAAATTTAAAACTTTTTAAAAATATACAGATTAACCATTTGAAATACATTTTTTAAAAACAAAATATCTACTTTCTGACGTATGTAGCTTAACAGATTTAGAGAAGAATAATTATTAATTAATAGCAACTTAATATTCAAATAAATTTAAGTCAGATCGCTGGACACTTCTTAAAAATTACACTTCTTTTTAACGATATTCTTTCCAATGCTAATTAAGTTATTAATCTACCTTTTTAAGAAATGTTTAATTCAGAAACCTAGACAAATATGCACAATTTATTTTTAATTTTTGCCTTCATTTGTATTATTAATTGGCATGAAAATTGTTCTAATCTTTTCTCTAAAAGATGGGCAAACAAATAAAAATGACTAATTAGTGTCAGATGCGGGGAAATAATTAAGGCGAGTTGTAAAGTAATTTTTCTTTAGGTTTTATGTTTAGAAGACGGTTGAACTTTAATATTTTACTTCCTCTGATAAGATCAAAACTAAATACGGAGTTTTCCTGGTTTATTCTAATATTGTTATCGTAATAGTTAACACTCTGATGTTTTTGGTTGTTTAGAGAGAGAAATTTGTTGCCGAAAAATATATTTTTACAAAAGACGCTTTGGGATTTTACCAATGAATAAGCATTTTATGATATAAAACTTTTTGATAGTTTTAAATGTTGTAAAATGTTCTAAATAAAAACAACTACTGAAAAGAACATTTAAGCGATGATGTAAAAAAGCTTGCAGATAATAATTAATATATTACTGACTATCAAAAGGGTTTAGAATGTACTGAAAACTAGGTAGTAGAACATTATAAATGGCGTTTTTTAAACTTTTAGAATGAATATTTTTTTGTTCATCAGTGAATTTCTTATTGCGTTTAAGTATACCCCGAATAGACCCAACTGATTGGAGGTAAAAGAAATGATATTGTGTTATGCTAAGACTTTCAGAGTAGCAGTCTTACAATTGCGTTATTAAGTTTTATTTCCAATCAGATAGATTGACTATCAATGCTGGACACTTGTATATGTGTCACTATCGCCATGGTCGTTTTTGAAATCATTGATTACAACGGTTTGAAAACTCAATCCTTTTTATTAACAGTTTGCCTTATCATTGTGATACAAATGTGATACTCTAATCTGATAGTGGAACAGCTTTTGAAAGAATTATTGTGTAAATATAAATGAGGAATATGTTTGTTATAATATTTCAGTCATTTTGTCTGTTATGATATTCGTTATATTGTTATAATATAATAGACAGGGTTTCCCAAGAATCATGTAAGGCTGGTCTTTGGCGGTTGGCAAGGAATGCCGTATGGCAGCAAAACACCCTAAACTAGAGAGCAATATAAATAAATAAATAATAAATAAACACAATCCATACAATATATTTTGTTTACAACTCGAGTATTATGTTTTTTAAAAATGCCAACGTTATTATATATATTATCACAGAATTATATACATTACATTATTACTGAAAATAGTAGGTTCTAGTTTTCGTTTGTAAGTTTGTTGCAGTTAACTTTTTATATTGTAAATTTTGTTTTTTAATAAAATATATTTCAAAATCGGTAATAGTATCATTCATCATCATAGTATCATGAATTATATTATGATTTTTCAAGGTTAAAATTGATCTTTTATAATTCAGTGGGTTTACATTTTTTGAAAGGTTAGGAGAGGTGGAAGGGGGTATTTTTGGGTTTGTCACAGCGGTAAAAACGTCAATGCCTGTCCTGTACCAGATTTACAAACTTCTAGGATGGTTAAAATTTTTTTTAGATGATTCAAAATCACATTGAAAAATTTAGTCGGAAATACTTTCCAGGCATTTTAGATGGCATTATAGGATTTCAGAGTGTTCTTGAAGAGAATTTTTATTTCAGTATATAGTCAATTGTCAATGTAGCGTGTGCTCTTTTTACCAAGTATCTCAAAATCGATTTTTGTTTAATTACGTACCTTTTTAAGCAAATATATTTCCAGCGCTAACTAATTACTTAATACATGATATCTGAGCAACGGGCAATATATTCTCATCACAATGACGCATAAATGTTAGGACGAGTGCTGATATGAATGCTGAACTAGTGAATATTTATCTGGTTTATAGTGTGGCAGAGTGCAATGGTGAAACGAATATGAATAAGCATTTGTCTTCTGAAGAAATAAGTGAATGTGTTCATCACAAAAACTCTTAACCACCACTATGTAAGGGAAAGGGCGGTTGTTGTAAGAATAGGTTATGCTTGGGGACATCCATTCAAGCGGAAAGAGTCCAAAGAAAGATTTGACTCTATTATGTTCTTTTTGGTTCCAGTTTGTGGTTGTAAAACAGTTGTTGATTAATATCGTTTTTGGTTTTGTTAATGTAGCGTGTGTCCTTAATACAGAGTACTACGCTTGAAATTACTTTTTTGTTTAATTACGTACCTTTTCAAAGCATATAAATTTCTGCGCTTGCTAATTACTTAGTAAATGATGTCTCAACAACTGGCAAAATAAATATTCCTCTCACACAATTATTGGTTTAAATTTATAAATTTTAATAATTACAATGTTAATGTACCATAAACAAAACAAACCCAGCCATAAACAAAACCAATCTTCGTTATTATTAGATGTATTCAACACATTAACAAACCTGTGGTGGCTCCACCTCCCGGAAAACAAACACATGATGCTGAAATGTCATGTATCAAGAGATAAATGTGCCAATTTTGACAAATTTAAAGAAACCCTATCAATGCTATACAACTACTAATTATCTTACCTATTGGAATTAATCGTACTGTAACCTTTATTATAGCAACCATTATCCTATCAACAACGCAGGGGAAAGAGATATTGCTGTGGACAGACTAAAATACGAACTCCGGATACGGCTGTAATGATGTGGTAAAGAATAAACGTCATTTGCATTATTACGTTTATTCTTTTACCACATCATTATCGGGATGTATCCCTGCAATATTTGAAGATTCTACATGAAAATGATAGGAATCCGTCGTTCATCTTTGTTATTATCGATAATTTTCCTTTAGTCGATGTTTGTTAAATCATACATTCACTACGCTATGTCCTTTGTTACTTCTGATGTTTTCTGTGTACACTAACACATCAGAAAAGTATTTACGATCTTTTATCGGTATGTGACTATGAGAGCCCTAGTTGCACCCCATGATCCAGAAATTTGTAAACATATGCTGAGACACTTTATTTATTAATATTTGTTTTGAATTTAAAAACTGACCTGTATTAAAAAATAAATGACTTCTGCAAATATTCTCGATTTAAATTCAAGGAAACCAATTTTTTTTTTAATTTGTCAATATTAGCTCTCTTGTTACAACTTTAAATTTAATAACTACATTTGAAGTGTTGTAATAAAAGGTGCCCAAAAACGCAAGCTCGAAGTAATGCTTTTAATAAAGAATAAAAGAAAATTTATTTTAGATACAATATATACTCACCAAACCCAAACACCAAGACTAAAAGGTGCATATTCAAAAGAAATCGACTCTATCATTATCAAATATTCCAGACTTTATATGATGTTCAGTAGTTTAAATCTTGCCTAAATTTTGGGACACCTTTTATTTTCATTTTCAATCAAGTTGCAATTCTTTTTGTGACTCATAAATATTAAAAACAAAAGTTATGTATAATCCAATGGAATATAGATACAGAAAAAATTGTGAAAAGTGTTTCATATTGCATGTAGGTTAATGTTTTAATGAGATACATACAACACCAATGAACCTATTTAAGTAAATATAAATTATCATGTGATAAACATAAAACACAAATTGTATCTATTTATCATGTTACAATTTTAAAGCTTTCCTATGCCATAAGGTGATACTGAAACAGTGAAATGTTTATTATTAAACAAAATTTCCGAAAGAATCTGAAATTGAGAAGAGATAAGTTAAAATACCAACCCATGATGATGCTACACTGTGCAGCGCACGGAATTAAACTTCATTTTAAAGAGCAAACAATACTTAACTTCTCGTTTTATAAAAATTTCATTTTAAACAGGACGAAATTGTTAAGAATAAAAAGATTCGTTCGAATTGTTCAAACTACAAAAAAGGAAATTCTTTATCACGCGCATTTGAGGAAAACACAGGTATCGCAATCCTCCGAGCTTAGAATATTCAAAGCAAACCAGAGAGGAAAAAAATTAAATTAATTCCACGGTGAAAATTCTTTCAATTACTTTCTTCTCGCTTTTCCGAAAAAGATTAGAGCGATAACAAAACATCAGTTGAATTGAAATCAGCGAATTCGACTGAGAGCAAACATTTTCTTGTATGTCATTAAGAGAAGCGAATTATTTGTTAACTACGGAAACGTCTTCTTTAGAGAAGAGAAATGTTTTTCTTTACTGACAATGTGTAAAGAAATACGTAACTGTTTACAGTTTCAAAATAGTGTTCCCATAGCAGATTTTTGTTTTCCTTTTATTGAAAATTTGCTTTAGAAAATAATGCACACGTCCCAAATCCCGAAGATCAAACCTGAAGGAGGATAGGTAAACCTTTAAAAGGTAGATCGGTCTCTTTCAATACCAAATATTCCAGATTATTTATGACGTTTAGAATTCAAATCTTGTGTGAATTTTGGGACACCTTTATTTTCATTTTTAATCAAATTACGATCCTACTGTGACTCATAATTATTAAAATAACTAAAGTTATGTGAGATCCAATACAATTTAGATGCATAAAAAAAAAAATTGAGAAATCTGTCACATTACGAGGTTTGAGAAGAAATGTCATATTACATGCCATATTAAAATAACAAAAGTTATGTGTCATCCAATGCATTTTAGATACATAAAGAGAAAGATATCATATTACGAGGCTTGAGACAAATGTCATATTACATGTTAGGTTAATGTTTTAA
Source organism: Caerostris extrusa (assembly GCA_021605095.1). Classification (NCBI taxonomy): domain Eukaryota; kingdom Metazoa; phylum Arthropoda; class Arachnida; order Araneae; family Araneidae; genus Caerostris; species Caerostris extrusa. Next base: position 15,131 of record BPLR01004457.1, on the reverse strand, counting down.
TGAGATACATACAACACACTGCTGAAACTATTTAAATATACATTATCATGAACTTTTGCAACTCAAAATCATATCTATTTACTATATGATGTTGCAATTTTGAAGTTCATAAGATTGAATTGAAAGAGTGAAATGTTTAACATTAAGCAAATTTTTAAAGGAATTTGAAATTCAGAAGATATAAGATTAAAATACAATCCCATGATGATGTTTTACTATAGCGCACGGATTAAATTCATTTTAAAGAACAAACAATGTTAACAATAACACAAAACAATACAATAGTTAACTTCTCGTTTTATAAAAAAATATTTTAAACAGGGCGAAATTGTTAATAAATAAAAGATTCGTTCTAATTGTTCAACTTCAAAAAGAAAATTCCGTATCGCACGTTTGAGGAAAACACAGGTATCGTAATCCTCCAGAGCTTAGAATAATTCTAAGCAAAAGAGAGAGAAAGAAAAATTAAATTATTCCACGGTGAAAATTCTTTTCAATTACTTTCTTTCTTCTCGCTTTTCCGGAAAAGATTAGGAGCGACGACAAAATATCAGTTGAATTGGAATCAGCGAATTCCGACTGAGAGCAAACATTTTCTTGTGTGTCATTAAGAGAAGCGAATTATTTGTTAACTACGGAAACGTCTTCTTTCAGAGAAGAAAATTCATTTTTTTTACTGACACGTGTAAAAGAGAGTAAGTGGATGTTTACAAGCTCAAAATAGTGTTCACATACCGGAGTTTTTCTCATTTTAATGAGAATTTGCTTTAGAAAACAATGCATTCTTCTCAAACCCCAAACATTAAGCCTAAAAGTGCCTTTTGAAGGTAGATCGGTCTATTATCGGTCCAAATGTTCCGGCTATGTATGATGTTTAGGAATTCAAATCTTGAGTGAATTTTGGGACACCTTTATTTTCATTTTAATCAAATTACAATTCAGCTGTTACTCATAATTATTAAAATAATTAAATTTATGTTAGATGCAATACAATTTAGATGCAGAAAAAATTGAGTAAAATGTCATATTACGAGGTTTGAGAAAATTATCATTTACAAAGTTTGAGTAGAACGTCAAATTACATGTCATATTAAAATAACAAAAGTTATGTATAATCCAATATAATTTAGATACATAAAGTGCAAAATGTCATATTACATGTAAGGTTAATGTTTTAATGAGATACGTATGTCACACCGTTGAACCTATTTAAATAAATAAACATTACCATGTGATAAACATGAAATACAAATTCCTATCCATTTATTATGTTGCAATTTCGAAGCTTTCCTCTACTGTAAAATGAAACTGAAATAGTGAAATATTTAACATTAAACGCGTTTCCCCCACATATTTTGAAATTGAGAAGAGATAAGATTAAAATACCAACCCATGATGATGTTATTGTGAAGCGCACGGAATTAAATTCAGTTTAAAGAACAAACAATACTTAATTTCTCGTTTTATAAAAATTTCATTTTAAACAGGAAGAACAGGTAAGAATAAAAGATTCGTTCGAATTGTTGAAACTACAAAAAGCAAATTCTTTATCACGCGTTTGAAGAAAACACAGGTATCGCAATCCTCCAGAGCTTAGAAAACTCTAAGCAAACGAGAGACAAAAAATGTTAAATTAATTCCACGGTGAAAATTCTTTCCTTTCTTCTCGCTTTTCCGGAAAAGATTAGGAGCGATAACAAAACATCAGTTGAATTGGAATCAGCGAATTCCGACTGAGAGCAAAACAATTTCTTGTATGTCATTAAGAGAAGCGAATTACTTGTTAACTACGGAAACATCTTCTTTCAGGAAGGGAAATGTTTTTTTTTTTTTTTTTTCTGCTGATACGTGTAAAGAGAAGTAGATGTTTACAAGCTCAAAATAGTGTTCACATACAAGGGTAGTTCTCATTTGTATTATTTTTTTTGAAGGGATTGTAAAATAAATATCAATACTAGATTTCAGATTATTAATTATTATAGTTTTATAATAATTGCACATTTCGTTTAAAAATTAATTTTTATAATATAAAAAATAATACAAATTTTCTTCCTATAAAACGAAACAATAATTCGTTGGTTTACATTGACGAGTCTCGGGTTTGTTACATATATATATATATATATGCTGTTTTACCTTGAGATGGTATACATGATTATATACGGTTTTACCTTAAGACTTTTAATGGTGTCACATTTTCATGTTGTTTGGAAGAAAATCCTTTGAACTTCCACCAGAAAACATAACTGTTGTTTGGTAGACATTTGTACAATGCAATAAAAGTTGGTTTTCTATAAATAGAAAATAATCTGAAATATTTTAATTTGTATTTGATTTAAAAAAATAGTTTTAATAATTAGTTTCTTCAAGTTGATGAGTCTCAGGTTTCATACTTATGTATACTCCGAACAAATCACCAACGATCAATTAAAGTAGAACATTACCCTTCAGTTTTACCTTATGGTTTTTAAACGGTGCTACATTTTCATGTTTTATGGAAGGAAAACGCTGGAAACGTCCCACAGGCATATTAACTGTAGACACTCATACAATGCAATAAAATTTGCTTTTTAAGATGAAAATAACCTGGAAAATTTTAAATTTGGTTTACGTTGATGAGTCTCCGGTTTCATACTTATGTATACCACGAACAAATAAAAAAAAGATCCATTAAAGCAGGATATCAGCTTCCAGTTTTACTTTACATTTTTATAACGGGGGCACATTTTGTATGGAAGAAAATGTTACATGCATATCGTATGGATTACAACCCCTGGTAACCTCCACCTTAAAAAATATTTTAGTAATTATTTGGATTACATTGATGATACCTGGGTTTCATACATATGTATGCCATGAACAAATCAAAGACGATTAATTAAAATAGGTCATTTGCTTCCGGTTTTACTTCACGGTTTTTTTTTAATGCTTGTTATTTCGGCAGTCGTATTGTTTTCTTTTTTGAATAACATTTTTGAATTAATATTTTTTCTTAATATACATTTGATAATTTTTTTATATATATTGTACAAAATAAATAAATACATAAAAATTGCGCGAAAAACGGATCGCGTATAAACATGTTTGACTAAATATGTATTTTGAAGTTTACTATGAAATAAATTGAGATAGATTATATCCCTTTATATAAATAATATAGTCGGAATTTATTGAAAACAATCATAGCTTCTTGGGATAATGAATGGAAGTATTTCATTTCAACATTTATAACAATTATTTTTTTTATTTTAAATATTTATATTATTTTTTTGCAATCACAGATAGGTAAATAATTCCACATAATAGAAAATCAAGATTTGATTAGAAGCTTATATTATTATTTTTCTTCAAATATATAATCTATGTCAATTTTAAGCTCTTTCGAAATAAATATCTCTCAGATTATGTAGATGAAACACTTATAGGAGAATAGTTATCAATTTATTTTAACTCATTATATAGTAAGTTTAAAAAGGTAAAAGTGCAGGGAAATTAAATAAATCAAGATGCTTCAGTGTTATTTTGGTTTAAATTATAAGTTCTCTATTGTTATTTTTGAAATATTGAAAACTATTATTATTTTTATTTTAACTATTATTATTTACTATTTTTATTTTATTTCATTTGACGATTAAAGTATATATCGATTATTGTTTGCCATGAAGTTTTAACAATTGTAATCGATTATTTCTTTGTTTTATATTAATAATTTTCCACAGTAAAAGATGAAACAAAATATTTAGTTAATAATCTAAGCATCTAAATTTAAAACGTTTTACAAATATACAGATTAATCATTCAATTAATGTTTAAAAAAGTATCTCCTTTCTGACGTATGTAGATTAACAGATTTAGAGAAGAATAATTATTAATTAATAGCAACTTAATATTCAATAAGTTTAAGTCAGATCGCTGGACACTTCTTAAAAATTGTACTTCTTTTAATAATATTCTTTCCAATGCTAATTAAGTTATTAATCTACCTTTTTAAGAGAATGTTTAATTCCAGAAACCTAGGCAAAATACGCACAATTTATTTTTAATTTTTGCCTCCATTTGTATTATTAATTGCCATGAAAAATTATTCTAATCTTTCCTCTAAAAGATGAAAAACTAATAAAATTGACTAATTAGTGTCAGATGCGGAAATAATTAAGGCGAGTTGTAAAGTAATTTTTCTTTTAGGTTTTTAAATTTAGAAAACGGTTGAACTTTAATGTTGTACTTCCTCTGGTAGAATTAAAAACTAAATACGGAGTTCTCCTGGTTGTTCATTCTCAGATTGCTATCGTAATAGTTAACACTCTGATGTTTTTGGTTGTTTAGAGAGAGAAATTTGTTGCCTAAAAATATATTTTTAAAGAAGATGCTTTGGGATTTTAAGCAGTGAATCAGCATTTTATAATATAAAAATTTGGGATAATTTTTAAATGTTGTAAAATGGTCTAAATAAAAACAACTACTGAAAAGAACATTTACACTAGATTAAATGAACTTACAGATGATTAATTAATGTGTAAAAAGTACAAAAATAATGATATTATGTCGTCAATATCCTTCTTATTCTAAAAGTTTGTAAACCTGGTGCTCGGACACCTTTGTGCTAAAAACATTTACATATCCGTTAAATATAATTATCTTACAATACTTTTAATAGACGATAAAATTGTTTACATTTAAACTAAAAAGCATTACTATTTATTTTTAATTAAACAAAAACCTTATTTTGTGGCACCTTATCTTCATCTGGTGGCGTGATCATTTCGTCAGATTTTTGCATTTGTTTTTTAGGTACTTCTTCATATAAAAATGTTAAAAACCTTTGAAGTTTATATGAATGTGATTTTTTATAAATATTTTTGTCAGTTTTAATATCTAGGATTATTTATATTTTGATTTAAACTTTTCTTTATGTATAAATAATTTTGTTTTCTTCATTGCGCAACAGCCCCATAGTGGTCCAAAGTCGTTTGCCAATTTGCAGATTTCGACATAGGAGATGTTTTCTATTCACGGGTAAAGCTGTCAGCCCTATTCCCTTATAAATAATTATTTTAGAATTATTTTTCCTTTAAAAATAGAGATGCAATAATTCGCATATTTCCCCAATATTTTTTCCTAATAACGTTTGACCAAATTTAAATGTTATTTTATTTATTCGGATAATAGCTGGTCATATATATTGTTTTTTTAATAATAAGACATGAAAAAAACGATTTTGAAATATTGAAAAATTTCGTTTTAACTTGTTCGATATTTCCTTATGCATGCATATCTTATTGTTGTGAAAGCTCATTCCTCACTTTCAATTAGATTTATATAAGGGATCTATCATAAGTTTCTTCTTATTTAAACATTTATTCTGTTTTAACAGATAAATTCTTTAAGAAGGCAATGAAAAAACACACACTAGTAACATTTGTATTACTAGAAAAATAAGATACATTTGAGATTATGATAAAAACTGTTCAAATCCTAAAACCACCCTTATTTCGAAAAGAGTTCATATGAATTCATTTATACCATCGAAAATCAAGCATGAGAATAAAAGAAAGAGAATTCACAGTCTTCGTAGTCAATCTGAAGAAGTTGGACAAGTTAGAATTGCCACTTGGATCATTAGTGGTAATGATGGTATAAATCTTAAGAAAAGATGAGGAGAAGAAAAAAAAATAAGAGTTCTGTAAGTATTCAACCAGATAACTCCTAGGTGAAAGTAGTGGCTCAGGCCATTTGCCAATAGTTTTGTGGACTTCTATTGTCCAACATGAATGACCGCTTTTCAAAAGATCTGACCTGACATGATGGATGACAAAACCGGCGTTTCATATTTTTGGAAAGCACTTTATGCTTAAATGATTGTTTATTAGCTGAATCAAAAATATTGCATTAAAGATCTGACATTCTTTTCTGTGGTAGAAAAAAACTCTATACAATCTTAGCCAAATGTCATCGAGTCCATAATTCCATTTGACTTTCTTTTCATGCAATGGCCATTATGTATTGTTAAGTATATATTGTATTGTAACGTTATGTATTGTAAATGCATAATTCCATCTTTTAATGTGACTAAAATTATTAGAATGTTGATGAAAGTTATTGTAAAAAAAGGGATATAATTTATTTTGAAATAACAATAAATGTTTTTGTTCATCATGAATGCTTGATTTCGTAATTTTTCTGTACATTGGGACTTCATTTCCACTTAATGTATCTTTATGGACTTCCACTTATGTATCGTGTGAGCAGCCCATATATAGCAATGATGAAATGATATTTAGTGTAATCATCTCATATTTATCAGTTATATAAAAACAATTTGGAAGACAGAATGATATTAACTGATTGACTGACAACCGATGTTTTAAAAGAAGTTTTATATTTCAAATCCTGTTTTAAAATTCTGTAGCACATAAGGTGCCATACATTTTTGTGACACTGATATCACTAGAAACATTTTTGACCAATCATTTGGTTTATATAAAACCATGTTTAAAACGAATGGCCTTGTTTGTATCTTACTGCCAACTAATCTTGTAACCTCTTCTGTTTTGCTCTTCAGTTTCTTTTTTACGATCAAAACTGACGACATAGAATTTGACAGCTTTTTTTACATCCCGGTTTGTATTTTTATCCTTCCTATTGGGCGTTACAAAGCTCAATCTTTACAGCTGTTAAATACATTTTTTAATCAGGCAATAGAGATTGCCATTTTTTCTTCCTTAAAATGGGACTGTTTCTTGAAATGTGAGAGGCAGGTCTCACATTTCAGAGACCGGCGAAATAAAAGAAAAAAAAAAAGGATACTATTCGGAGTTTTTTACTTTTTGTGTGGTTCAGAAAAGAAGGAAAACATTTAAGTGCCTTTATAGAATCTGAGAATTCTTCCTCCTATTTCTTACAGAATCAAATCTATAAGTTGACATAATAAGAAAAAGTATAAAAATGAAATAGAAAAAGACTTTGAATGTCTTTTAACGAAATTATTTGTCTTTCTCAAAATATAAGGTCAACAATGATTGATCGATTTTAGTTTCAGAAAAGATTCAGGAAATTTATTTTGCCTGATTTCAAAATATATTAGAATTGCTTATAAAATTGTTATGATTGTTAGATATTTTTTTAATGAAATATTATTTCTGATTGCAATAGTTTCTTTTAGAATATGGCTTTTCAATAAAATAGTTTACATATCCAATCTTGGCAAGATGCTGAGCATCACAAACGCCATCGAGTGTTCTCGCTTTTTTGTAAAGGTGTTTACAACAAAAAACCCCCACGGTTGACCATTCGCCCTAATACTTACGAGTAGTGTGCATTTGCCACTTAGCCATGAGTCAGACGAAAATGGAATATAATATTAGGTTGGATATCTGTTGAATTTTTTTAATTTGCATGTTATTTTGACAGCCATATATTGTTTTCTTTTTAAATTATATTTTTTGAATGAATTTTTATTCATAATATGCTTTAATGGATTTTTTTATATACTGCCGCACAAAAATCGCAATATAAAGAACCGCATAAACAGGTCTGACTGTATATATATTAGAAATTTATTGTGAAATAAATTGAGTTAGATTATTTCCATTTATGTATATAATATAGTCGGAAATTTTTGAAAAGAATCCATTGTTTCATGTGATAATGAATAAAAATTTGATTTCAATATTTATAAAAGTTTTTTTTTTGTTATTACAAATATTTTTAACAATTATTGACTGTTAACTCAATTCTACACAACGGAAGGTCAAGATTTAATTAAGAAGCTCATAACATTAATTTTCTTAAAATATCTATGTTATTTTTTAAACTCTTTCAACGGAAGTATCTATCACTTAATTTATGCAGATTAAAAAAGATTTATAAGAGAATAGTTATCAATTTATTATATAGTAAGTTATATCATAGTTAGTAATTATAAGTCATCTATTTTGATTTAAATTATAAGTCATCTATTGTTATTTTGAGAATATTAAAAACTATTATTATTTTATTTAACTATTATCATTAACTATCTTCATGTATTTCATTTTGACGATTAAAATATACCAATTATTTTTCGGCATTACGTTTTTTACAATCGTAATCGATTATTTCTCTCCACGATATTTTTAAACTTACTATATAATAAATTGATAACTATTCTCTTAAAAATCTTTTAATCTGCATAAATTAAGTGATAGATACTTCCGTTGAAGAGTTTAAAATAACATATACATTTTAAGAAAATTAACTATGGCTCTTAACTTGACCTTTCCATTGGCAACAGAATTGTTAACTCAATAATTGTTAAAATATTTGTAATAACAAAACAAAAAACTTTATAAATGATCAGGCACATTCATTATCACATGAAACAATGATTGACACTGCTTGTCTGCTACGCAAATGGTAATACAACTCAATTTATTTCACAATAAATTTCTAAATCTTACAGTCAATTCATTTTGCTGCGGTTCTTTATATTGCTTTGTGCCGGCATAAAAAATCCATTAAACTTATATTATGTCAAAAATTCATTCAAACTAAATTTAAAAAAGAAAACAATAGATGAAGCTGTCAAAAAACAACATGCAGAATAAAAAAAAATTCAACAGTATCAACCCAATGTTATCCATATCCATTTTCGTCTGACCTACTCAGTAGCTGTCAAGCTTTACAATAGGAGGGTTTGTTAAAAGCACAGAACCCTCAAATTGAGTTTAACATCTTGCAAGATTGAATCAGCATAGAAAGTATTTTAAGTAGTAATGTTCAGAAAAGAAACAGTACTGTCAGAAATATTAAAAAAGAGCTAATCTATTTAACCATAGCTATTTATAAGCAGTGTATGACACGAGGGTCAGGCTAAGCTGAGGAAGACAAAATAATTTCAAGTTAAGGCACTCAGTGTCTTTTCTATTTCATTTTTTATACTGTTATTATGTCAGCTTATATATTTGATTCTGTAAATAAGGAAAAATTCTCAGATTCTATAAAGCACGCCAAATGTTTTCCTTCTCTGAACCACACAAGCAAAAACTCCTTTTTTTTTTTCTTTTGACCAGGTCTCTGAAATGTGAGGACCTGCGCTCTCCTCGAAACAGTCTGACACAAGAAAATAATCTTATGTACCTGATTAAAATGTGTTGTACAGCTGTAAAAAAGACCCAGGGCTGCAACTCAACCAGAAGGATAAAAAAACACAGGCCGAGACAAAAACTGTCCAAGCCTGTCGTCAGTTTTGATCGTAAAAGAAGCTGAAGCAAGAGCAGAGGCCACAAGACCAGTTGGCAATAAGGCAAACAAAACCTTCTTTAAGCATGGTTTATAAACCAAATGATTGGTCAGAAAATGTTTACAGTGATATCAGTAATCTCTCTTTATGTACCATTTCTTTACAGAAGTGCAAAACAGGATTTGAATATAAAACTTTCTTTTAAAACATCGATTATCAAAGTCGTCAGTTAATATAGAAATTATATATGTTTTATATAACGACAAATGAGACAGTTTCACACCAATGTTTCATCATATGAAGCTGCAGCTACACGATACATAAGTGGAAGTCAAGATACATTAAGTGAAATGAAAGGCATCACAATCAACACTGTCTGAAATCAAGCATTTGAATGAACAAACTTGCCCATTGTTATTTCAAAATATATCCCTTTTACAACAGCTTTCATCAGCACATTCTAATTTTGTCGTGGAGTGTACACTGGCGTTTTGGCCACAATATGCGTGCAATACATAATGGCCATTGCATGAAGAAAGTCAAATGGGGCCATGGACTCGATGGACGACTGTAAGGTACATGGGATTTTCTACCACAGAAAAGAATGTCAGATGCTTAATGCAATGTGTGTTCAGCTGCTGTCATTTAAGCATGAGTGCTGCTCCAAAATATGAGCACAGGATCAGATCTTTTGATGTCGTCACATGTTGGACAGTAGAAGTCACAAAGTATTGACAGAGCGAAACCTGCTGCAAGTATCTGTGAAGACAAGAGGAACTTTCTTATTTTCTCCCTCTTAAGATTCTTCTGTTACCGCTGTGATCAAGTGGCAATTCACCAACTTGACAGCTTCTTCAGGTGATACACTACAGCATTTGAGGAACAACATTCTCATGTATTTCGATATTATAAGTGAATTCTTTTCAGAAGCAAGAATGATTTAGGATTTGAGCATTTTATCATCTCAAATATCTTACTCTGGTAATACAAATGTTACTGAATGATGTTTTTCATTGCCTTCTTAAAATTTGGCTCTGTTAAAGCAGAGATAATGTTTAAATAGAAACTTATATAAATCTGATTGAGAGCAGAAAGAGGAATATGCGGCTTTTCAGCGGCTCAGTGTCACATTTTCAGGAAATATCGATGAGGTTGTAAACAGGCGTTTTCTCATGAAGACTGAATTCATGTCTTATTGTGGCACAATATATATGACCGGCTATTATCGAATAAATGATAACATTTTAAGAACTGATCAAAAACATTTTCAAGAAAATATTGAAGTATACGGAGTATTATATCTCTAACACACAAGGAAAAAATAATTCTGGTCTTATGAGGAACAGAACTCAAGCCAACTACCAGAAGCATCTCTATGTCCGAAGATCTTGGGGTGCTGAGCATTTTAGTTGCCCTTATCTTTGCTCAATGAAAACCAAACATACATGAAGAAGTTTAGGTATCAAAGTATAAACAATCAAAACGACATAAAAAATCATTCACTAAACTTCAAGGACTACCCTTTTATATGAAGAGTACAAAGCAAATGCAAAATATCTGACAGCTGCACCACCAGATGAGAAACAGGTGCCACCAAGCTAAGGTTTTTATTTAATTAAAAATAAATAATAATCTTTTATTTGGAAATGGCAAATTTTATGGATCTATTAAAAATTGATTGTGAAGACCCATATCTGGCAGTTATCTAACAAATGTTACAAGGATATCAGTACTCAAACTTAAGGAGTATTGACGACAATATCGTTTTTGCGTGTCATCTGTGAGGTCTGGCCTCCCAATTTGTAAGCTACAAACTACTTCAGTGGTTGTTTTATTATTTTTAACATTTAAAAAAGATCAATACAAGCTACTGTTATAAATGCTGATTCCTTGCTTAAGAAGCGTCTTCTTCTGCTATTTTAGGCAACAAATTTTCTCTCTAAACTGTAAAGCAGTGATTAACAACCGATGCACAATCTGAAAATGTAACAAAGAGACATTGAACACCCAATGTTTCCACCAGAGGGAAGTCTCATTGTCAGATTCGGCCGTTTTCAAATTTGAACTCAAAGAGAAAATTACGCATAAACATGTGCATCTGTCAATTTTATTGAGGGACTCATCTTTTAGGGAAGTTTTTTCGCCCGGCAGTATCTGCAACCACAAATGGAGGCAAGGCTCCAAAAGGCTCCCCGCCACCCTGCAGGTAAACATTCTAGGTGAATTAATAACCCAGTAGCATTGGAAAAGAATATTGATAAGAAGTACAATTACAGAAGTGTCAGCTGACCAAACTTATTGGTATTAAGTGTAATAATTTATTCTTCTCTAAATGGCCCGGCTCCAGCCGTCAGAGAGGATCTGCCCACCCCTTTTATTGCAGCCTGTTTAATCTGCTGCTGTTCTGTGACCTGACCACGGAAATTTAGATAGCAGATTACATTAACTAAGAATATTTTGCTTCATTTACTGTGGAAAATTGTAATGCAAAAATCAGGAAATAATGATTACAGTTGTTAGAAACTCATGTACTTTTATACTGTCGTCAAATGTAAAACAAAATAAATAATATGGATTAAATAAAATAATAATAGTTTTCAATATTTCAAAAATAGCAATGAAAACATAATTTAAACCAAAATATTCCACTGAAGCGTTTGTGGCTTTCCTGCGCTACCTTTTAAACTTTACTATACTGTGAGTTAAGCAAATTGTTCTCCCTATAAGTGGATTGTTTCGAGAAAGAGCCAAATTCGACATAAATATATATTTGAGAAAGAAAAATAATAATCTAGCTTCTAATCAAATCTTGATTTTCTATTATATGGAGATTGTACCTACAAAAAATAATATAGCTATATTTAAAATAAAAAAAATGTATTATAAATATTGAAGTAATACTCCATTCATCACAAGCTTTATGATTGTTTCAATAAATTCCGATAGTATATAAAGGGATATAATCTATCTCAATTTATTCATAGTAAACTCCAAAATACGCTAGTCAAACATCTTGCCGTAGATCATTACTACTTTTAATTCTGACATTTATTTATTTTTGTACAATATATATAAGAGTATCAGAGATGTTATATTAAGAAAATATTAATTCAAATGTTATTCAAGAAAACAGTACTTGATAACAAGCATTAAACAGTGATAAACCGGAAGCAAATGATCTATTTTAATTGTCGTCTTATTTGTTCATGGCATACATATGTATGAGGCAGAACATCTGGCAAATATTACTAAAAATATTTTAGGTTTCAGTGTTGTAATCCATACGACCTGCAGCTAACGGCTCCATACAAAATGTGCCCCCTAAAACCATAAATGTGAAATTAAACTGGAAGCTATTCTCCTGGCAATGGGTCTTTGACTGTTCGTGGCCGAAATCGGGGCTCATCAGCGCAAATCAAAAATTATTCAAGCTCAAATTGGGTGTGAAGCAATTTTGCTTGCATTGCTATGAGTGATGCTGTGCTGTGATTTACTTTTCCATGCAGCATGTCTTGCTTTTCTGTTGCTATAATTTAAGAAGCTGAGAGAATGTACGATGATTTGTTCAGCCTTATAAGTATGAAGCCTGAGATTTCCTCAGACTTAATTATTAAAACTATTTTTTTTTAATCAAGCTCTTATTAAAATATTTCGGGTATTTTCTATTTATGAAAACCAACTTTGCTGCATTGGCACACAAATAATCTACCAAGCAACGGTTATGTTCTCTGTGATTTCCAGATTTCTTCCATACAACCCATGGCCTGTGACCACCTACAAAAAGCATCTTGGGTAAAACCTCAGCTGTCGCCCAGCCCATACATCTCCAGGTGCGCTGCATGGCGCTGTCTGCTCCACTTAGCTAGCGGCAAACCCGAGATCAACCAACAGGTGATAGACTCAACATAGGAGAAAATTGCTATTATTTTATATTATAAAAATTAATTTTAAACGAAATATTACTCAAGGCTATGATAACGAAATCTGTATTGATACAATCCTTTCAAAAAAAAACAACCGCAATGAGAACTACCCTTGTATCTTGGAAGCACTATTTTGAGCTATGTATCTACTTCTCTTTCACATCGTGAAAAGAAATGTTTTCTTCAGCAAGGCGTTTCCGTAATTAACTGGTAATTCACTTTCTCTTGATGACACATACAAAGAAAAATGTTTTTAACCTCGTCTGTCGCTGTTAATTCAACGATGTTTGGTATCGCTCTTTCGGAAAGCTGGCGGAAGAATTTGCCGTGAAATGAACTGGCATTTTTATCATTTGCTGGGATTTTCTTCTGGAGCCTGTTTTCTTCCAGAAGCACGATAGTTTGTTTCCAATTCGAGCAATGCGTGTTTAACTCTGTTTAAATGAAGGTACATAAGCTGTTTGTTCTTTAAACAATTTGAGCTAAAATGCTCTTCTAACATCATCATCAGGTTGTCCCAGCCTCTCTGGCCTATGTACGGAAAACTCCATGTTAAATGTTAAATATTTCACTGGCTGGTTTCATTTTACGGCCAGAGAAGCTTCGAGAATTGGCACATAATAAGCCTCAGATATGAACGTATTTCATGTTTATCACATGATGTGTTTACTTAAACAGGATTCGGCAATATGTGTCAGCCTTCCTCTCATTAAAACGTGGCTGCTACATGCTCTTTCTCCATTTTTACTGTATCTAAGCATAACACTGTTGACTGCTATGACATGCCGAGGCTGACTGCCAGCAGAGTGATAATTTTCTCAGGCTTTGTTTTGCTCAATTTTCCTGCAGTGTGATCTTACATAAATTTAATTATTTTAATAATTATGACGACAACCCAGAGGTAATTTATTAAATGAAAACAAGATGATCCCAAGCTCGCTCAGCCGAGATTCTAGGCATCGACCATGAGTTCGGGTTCGGGCTGAGATCTACCTCAAACACCGGAAAATGTTTAGCGAAAGAACCACATTTTCATTAAAAATGAGAAAAACTCCGGTATGTGGCCACCAACACATGCTTGTACCTCTGCCCCACTTCCACGTCTGTCAGTAAAAAAGGCGGAGCCCTGCTTCTGGGCGCGCATTTCTGGTTAATTCAAACTTAGTGACATACTGAAAATGTTTGCTCTCGATACAGACTAACGTTCTTCGGCATTTGTTTCCCCATCGTGGCTCTGTCACGGAGGAAGAAGATGGTGGAAGGCTTTGCAGTGGGTGGTGCATTTCAACTCTCTGCGCCCAGAATATTCCCAAGCCAGATTCCACAGCCGTATTTTTATTGTTTTCCTCAAGCACGTACAGGGATTTTTCTTTGGACCCCAGTCGAACAGTCTTTGTTATTAGCTGTTCACTCCCTGTTACAAAATATTTTTATAAAACGAGTTAATGTGTTTAACTTTATTGTGTGTGTAACATTTATTCTTAGAAATAATTTAATTTCCACATATGTCAGACATGGCATCATGGAACTGCATCTTCATGCAGCCACTCCTTCTGGATTTCCAGAATTCCTTTGGCCTTGTGTTAGCATTTCACTTCTTTCAATTCAATCTTATGAACTTCAAGGTGATACATCATATAGTAAACAGATATGATTTTGAGGATTTCAAAAGTTCATGATATTGTATGTTTAAATAGTTTCAGCAGTGTGTATGTATCTGTTAGGCATTAACCCATGCAATATAACATTTGTCTGAAAGCCTCTGTATGATATTTCTGGCAGCCATCTAGGCACATACGATGACAGTATGGCATGTGTGGCTCTCCAGGCACATAAGCCAATCTTTGTTGATTCTCAGACACTGCATCTATGTGGATATCACATAACACCAGTTATTTTAGTCAATTATGAGTCTGGCTAGGATAGTATTTGATTAAAAAACAAAGCAAGATCCCAAATTCACACAAGGTCAGCCTGACCATGAAAAA